>JAJLWU010000705.1:0-17537 GCA_030570855.1 Tardiomyces digboiensis | reverse complement strand
GGCGCAAACATGACAAGATAAATAAATGCTTAATCAAAAGTAGGAGGTGGCCCACCAAGAGTAGTTCCTTTTCCAGAGGAGGTGTATTCCATCTCCTCAATATCGTCATCGGCCGACAAGAGCAAATTCAGCAGAGCCTCTTTGCGTAGTCGTTTCTTGCGCTGGGTATTTGACTCTGCATCTTCCATCATCTCCTCGCCGAACAATTCGGGAGCAGTAGCTTTAAGGTAATCTGCCTTGTACTTTGCATTTCGCACGTTTTTCTTTGCGCGCTTCTTGGAGATGGTCCTTTGCGTGGTTACCTTGCCGGCATCCTTGGTAGTCAGCGAAGAGTCGCCAATAAGTTTTACGCCCTTTTTAGGAGTGGCATGAGACTTGCGAGCCGTCAATCGAGGCTTGTTGATTGAGTTTCGTGAAGGCATTTCCTTTTTCTAGAGTCGGCAGGAATTGCCTAGATATGGATTAGAGAAAAAAAATATCAACGTTACCCGGGTAGTTTCCGTTTTGGGCTTATCGGAGGATAGAGCGTCCCCATCAGTCAACAGCTAGGCCAGAGTTTTAATTCTCTCTTTTTATATTAGCTTACAGTTGATTTTCGTATTCAGCTAATATGCTAGTGATAAAGATAAAGTACAGCTACTGTTCGCTGTTTTCTTGGCATAAACATGTTCATGTTGCATATCTCGTGACAATTCCACTGATAAATGAAAAGTTCAATTTCGCGTCTGTATAATAACATTCGTTTTCAAAATACTTGCCAGCCAGTGCAGGGTTCTACTGGGGCCGTCGAGGTCTCTGAGACGAGTAGGGATGATGGGAATTGGGACGACTGTACAAGTCGTGGCAACCCCGACCTGTGATGATACACAACCAACACTTTTGCTGCGGAGTTTGAAGGGGACCAGGTACTTCATCGGAAGAGTGGGCGAAGGTTTTCAGCGTATCAAGAATCAGCATAAGATCAAGAACGGGAGTCTGAGCGCTATTTTTTACACAGGATCCACGAGTTGGGAGCACATCGGTGGCCTGCCCGGGTTTCTGCTAACGGTGGCCGACCAAGGAAAAAAGAACGTCGAGGTCTATTCAGGCATTAGAGAGTTTAGACAGGCTGTCGGCTCCTGGCGTCATTTTGTGTATCATGAAGCGATGGATGTGTCTCTTTGTGGACCCGACAAGGTGTTTCAAGACGACACGCTGGTTGTTGAACCAGTCGAGCTCACGGGGGACCACGAGTTGCAAACGCATGCGAGCACCGGATATATCGTCCAAATGCTACCAGTGCGAGGGAAATTTCTTGTTCAAAAGGCAATTGAGCTTGGAGTTCCCAAGGGCAAGCTGTTCTCCGAACTCACAAACGGAAGAAGCGTAGTGACACCCGACGGTCGCCAGGTGCATCCGGATGAAGTTATGGATAAACCGCGGATCCCCACCCGGATGATTGTCATAGATTGTCCGACACCATCGCATATTGATTCAGTGAAGAATTCAAATTGGTATCGTGGTATTCCACGGAAGCGCAAGGCCGAAGATGATATACCCGTCGAGAATGAGATTCGCATTGTGTATCACATACTGGGGGCAGACGTCGACCCTGAAAGCGAGAGTTACAAGGCAGTTTATCAAAGGTTCCCACCCACATGCAAGCATTTCATCCTTCACCCCCACTATTCTCAAGATCTGCCAGTCTTGGCATCGCTGTCTGATTTGACTGAGCGGCTGAGAGGAGTCATGCCGAATAACTTTTCGCCATTCCGTGTTATCGGACAAAAGCCGTTGACCCTCGTCCCGGCAAATCCTAATGCTAATGTTGAAATTGCAGGGTTTATGGATACAGTTGAGATCGACCATGATATTAGGAAGGTGGAGGGTATTGATGATAGCAAGCATGACCAAAAGACGGCTGTGGGAACTTTGACGCAGTTGGATAGCGTGCGGTCAAGCCCTCTCGAGCCAAACGAGTTTGCTCCTCTATCCAACGACATCACTGAGCCGGTTGTTCTCACACTGGGTACGGGAAGTGCTCAGCCGTCAAAGTATCGCAACGTTGTGTCCACCATAGTTCGCGTGCCGGCATCTGAGAGCCACTTTGCACGGACTACTAGCGTGATGCTTGACTGTGGAGAAGGTACGCTTGGATCGCTACGTCGATTCTACGGCATAGATAAATGCGCCGAACTCCTTCGAGAGCTCGAAGTCCTCTACATTAGCCATCTACACGCAGATCATCATTTGGGGTGCCTCTCTGTGATTCAGGAATGGTGCCAGGTAAACCATGATAATGGACGTCGCATCGTTGTCCTTGCGCCGCTTAATATGAGACGATTCTTCAACGACTGGGCAGCAGTGGATCCACTTGGATTTGATCTTTCGCGAATCGAGTTCCACGATTTGGAAAATACTCTTATTGGCCGGGGATTTCATAAAACGCTGTCGGAGCGCCAGCCTCTTAACATGACTTCTCCCAACTTGAAAAGTGTCTTGTGCTGTACAGCCATTCATTGCGAACAGGCGTATTCTTGCGCCCTTGAGTTTGTGTTGCCAGGTGGCGGCACATTCAAGTTGGCCTATAGTGGCGATACTCGCCCTAACCAATATTTTGCTACGCAGGTAGGAAAAGGCGCCGATCTTCTTATCCATGAGGCGACGCATGAAGACAAACTGTCCGACGAGGCTCGGGAAAAGCGTCATTCTACCATTGGAGAAGCGCTCGACGTGGGTAACAAGATGAACGCCGCTACAATTGTTCTTACCCACTTTTCCCAGCGCTACCCCAAGTTTCCTCAACTTGACCCGGCGTCTGACTTTTCACGCGCAGCATTAGCATTTGATGGCATGGCTCTCAAGGTTTCCGAGATTCCCAACCAGTCGGCGCAGTTTGGAGCTGTAGAAAAGATTCTTGACGACTTGGCGGCGTCCGAGGATCCGGCTTGACCATTTGCATTCTCATAGATTTGAGATTCGACGACTGTAATGTAATTTTCAAGCATGTACGATGTGGTCGCTGCCACTCCAAGCCAAAAGCATTGATGAACACACATGTCGACTAAGAATAGCCCAACCGATAGCTGCGTCAAGCTGGCCGGCAGTTTGGCGAAATGCAGGTGCCTAAGTTCACCTGCAATGTAAGGAACTGGCCATGCCAAGAATTGTGTCAAGCTAAGAGCAGAACAAGCGGCTCTCGCTAGTGCCTGGCAGGGCCGGGGCACATGATATGTATTTTTCCAATGTCTTTCCAGATTCACTCAACAACCAGAGAGCTCTGGCACAATACTCTTAATGGGCTCTGCGCAGGCTTATGACTGTGGCCGAACGGTGGACTGCCGACTCACAAGTCTGATTTCAAGACGGGAGCCTTACCACATGCGTGCTTGGCACATATGCAGCGGTAGCGGCGATCCGGCGCAGTATGGAGCCCAAGTTGGTTAGCTCAACTAGTATACGTGCCATGCCGATACGGATCTTTGGCCATTGCAGAAAAAACTCGCGTCCATGTGTCGGTAACCACAACACTAGACGCACTACCGCCGCTGGAGCCAAACGGATATGCTACCTAGGTACGGCGCTCCAACATTTAACTCGATCTTGCGTCGATCAGCGGGCCCTACTTTCTTAAAAATAGGAACCATGAGCTCCAGTTTTAGAACTTTGTGTAACATATCTGATTAGAGTAATGTACCGTTGTTCGTTTAGCCGTAGCAATGCAGGGGTACCGGGGTGTGTCTACATGTGACTGTTGGTTACCAACCGATGATTAACCGCTAAAAGGTGGGGATTGAAGAATTGGGATACTCAATTGGCTCTACCAGGGAACATAGAGTCGCCGAAATTCCACAAGGCACTCGAGTGAATATAGAATGAGTTTCTGCTGTTGGAAATTAGGTGGCTTGACGGTTCGGTTGACGTCATTTAGCGCTGATGAAGATACGGTACTACGTATCTGATGAAGACAAGCGGCATCGACCCGAAACGCGCTGCAACGATATGCACAGGGTTGTTTTTTCTGTTGTTGAAGCTTTAGAGTTCCCAGCTGTCATGACTGGAATTCTCACTTTGGGTTCACCTCAGGGTTTCACCAGAGCGCTATACAATAGCTACAGAAAAAAAAAACACGCCAGTCGTTTGGATGTCATGATCCGAGGGGAATGTCTGCAGCACAAGACTGAATTGACTCAATGCACCATTTACAATTTCTGCCCCTGTATGAACTGCAGCCTAAAATGAAATCTCGCATCATCAATTGTTCCGAATTGCGGCAAGCTCCATTAATACGAGCCCTTACCAGCCTCCGTCGCCAAGAAAAAAAAGATGCTGTCAGGGACTGCAAGCGCCAGTGATAGTAGAATTCGTGCAAATGCCTGACATGAGAGGTACGGAAATACCTGCTGCAGGACATGCCCCATCTCACATACGATGTGCCTCTTTCTGCATGCTGTCCAGGCCTAGGGCACGCTGCTTAACGTGATAATCTGGCAATAACATTGTGTAAGGAGGGGCCAGAGCTCCGGTGGACGCACCTGGCCAAGTTGGGAGTTGCAAGAACAAAAGTGGGGTTCCCTTGAATCAGAGAGCGGGTACCTCCCGGGCCGATGAGGCTCGCTAGGCATTTGCTGGAAAAACGTGGGGCAAGGCATCTTGCAGAGGTACCGCTAGAGTTTTCTTTAATTTCAAGAACAAATCTTTGTTTCAACTAACCGATCTGGCGTGTGATAATCCAACTGTTATTGCCGATGATTTTGTTATGGTTTCCGGCGGCGCGCCGCGGCGGTTGCAGAGTTTCTTTGTTCTATGTGGTGTGATGTAAACTCTATGTAGCTAGCATCGTCTCACGGCTAGTAATAGATTTTTTGTAAACCAAACAATGCAAGTCATTAAATTTGTACACATGTCTTTGACAGAGCTAAACAAGACAAACACATACGGAGCGAGCGAGAGCCAGCTTGTTCGAGGGTGAGCAGATGCTCATGGGATCGTTATCAATGTCGTGAGCCCGCATTTGCGTCGCTGGAATGCCGACGATATAAATAATATGCCATAACCAATGAGCAGATGTGAGTGTCCTACCGCTTCGAGTCGCGCAGCCGCGACTTTTGGCAGTACGGACACATCATATGAGAACATCGCTTACAATCGTATCGCTCCGGAGGGATCGAGTGAAACTGTCCACACTGACAGCATAGCCACTGAACGATTGTCTGTGGGTCGCGACTAAGCATTGTACCTGTTGTTAGTATTTCCAAACACCAGACCCATTTTCCACAGCCACTTTCCACAGCAAAACACCAGCCCACTTTCCACACCGACACACATTACCGGACAAGCCCATCTTCAAACGTCAACCGCCAACTTCCCAAGACAGTGCCACAAACTTACTCTAACGTGCGACCAGCCAATCCCGGAAAATATCCACAAAGCCGTCACCACTCGTCGCTAATCAATTGAATTTGCCGGCACTTGACTAGATAGTCAGGTCTGGCCACACACCAATGGCTGCCTCAAAAAATTTAGCCTCGCTTGCGGTGGACCACCTCCCCCCCTTCACTCGCCAATATATAGCAAAAGGCCGCCGATGGCGCGGCGTGACCCTGGCGCGTCGTCGGTGCATTCAACACTCGGCGGCGCAGCTGTGACTCGAATATTAGCAAATGCGCTTTCTCATGCCCTGAGGCAGGATACCCTTTCCTTTAAGCGCGCGCCCACCTAGCCCAAGGGTCTTTAGCCGGATATTTTGCAACTGTTGGCGGCTGGGTCATTTGTTAGATATTGAAACCAGCCGGCCATGCAGCACTAACCATATTTGGGATTTGATGCGATATTTCCGATATTTAAATGTCTAGTTTAATGCTTCGAGTGTGGGAGATGGTATAGCTCTTTTGTTCTTTCGTCCGAGCGATGCAGTTGGCCCCCTCATGTCTATTACAATTCTGCTCCAGGCGGCCACCTAACAAAAGTGCCTATCACTGTGCGAGCTTTTGTTGTGTGTTCTGTGAATGTCACAGGTCTAGGTGAAACAAACTGGCGCTATTAAGCAGTATGGAGTACACCCACCAGCCTAGAGATGGGGGCAGACACCGCCACAAGTATTGCCGCCTGTTCTAAGCATGTCAACCACTTTTCAATCCCTTTTCAATCCGGTACGTGTGTTCATTGCACGATCGCTCGACAGGCATATTATCATGTGCGCAACGGCTTTGCAGAGGCACATGTAGCTGAATCTGAAACAGACTGCATACAAAATGCTAGCACATGGCGCTAGACTGGTATTATAGTCATCTTTCGCTCGAGTCGGCGGCGCTGTTGGTATTACATCTGACCCAAGAGTCCTTAGTCAAAAATATCGACATTGTGTCCGAGACTAGTGCGCATAGCGGCCAGGGGATTACCGGAATTCCGACGACCCCTGGCTACTTATAAAATAAATGACGGGAAACATTAGCCCAACACCGCCACGAACCTCGCTGAATAGTCAAGCTTGAATCCTACCAGAGCGCGTGCTCTATGTCTGTAGCGCTGCTGCCGTAATGCTCAACTGAAAATGCGGTGGACCCCTGATAATGTCGATCAGGAACACTGCCAGAGAAAACGGCAGTCGCCCTCTCAAACGAGGCTATAAGAACAAAGACAGCGGTGGGACCGCAAAACCAAGAGCGGCATTTGGAAGCTTCGGTGCGTTTTGACGTGGAGGAACCACAATGGTGGGGCGCGACTTGCAGCAAGGGTGGGATCGACGACGGACGGCAGTACCGTTTATTAATATCCGATGAACAGCTGTGACAGACAATGCCCCACAACGACCATTTCAAACCGCCTAGGAGATGCGCCAAACTGTCTGGCAGCCACAACACGGGAGTCAGTCGTCAACGCTCGTTTTTTGGAGTGAATTCCAGTTAATGGTCAATGGCTGAGATGATCTAGATCTAGATCCTTGGCCGGAAACAATTTCGATTGGCTTTACATATGCCCGGGCTATCCAGCTGTTACTGACCAGCAGTGCCATCAAAAGGGCACAACTACAGCAGTTCAGGTGTTATCATCGGGTAAAGATACATGCCTTTTTGCATCTGGCTCGCTTGCACACTGGACCCGGCCAAGTGGATGATCTCGGCATTGTTTGACGCAACCAGCTTGCCGATCGTCCAATCTCGCCGGCACCGGCCCCCTTGCACTGATCCCACAAATCTACGCGTCCCAAGTTCTTCTAGAACGTCAACGTCAAATCTCTCCGCTGATATCGCTCGATCGAGTTCACCCAGTGGAACGTTCCCTACATTGCCTACGATAAATAGGATTTGGTTTATCCCAGAACGTCTAGCGCCGATTCGTCGTCACCGATCTGTACGCGCAAATTTCCACAATGCGGCCCATATTCGGCAGATGGCGCACCACAAACTCTTCAAATACCAGGGACTGATCCACCCAACGCCGCTGCTGACAGTGTCTGCCACTTCTGTTGCTGGGACCAGTATCAAGTTGAATACACCTTAATGACCAACACAAAGGATTCTCTCTACAAAGCTTTTGATTTAGTCCAGCTCCACCCATTTATTTATTGAACAAAAGGCTAGCATTCTAGTCTGGAATTTGGTCGGTCGCGTTACCTTTCATTCCCTCCACACACGGAATATGTCGACGGGCATCAGCCCACAGATGGAGTGCATGTGCCAGCTGCTCTATGGTCCCTATGAGATGCTCGTGCGATTCCTGTTGCCCCGCAAGGAGCGCACAGTCGAGTGCCGTATGTACGACACGAATGGTATGCGCCCCAGGATATGCTTCCGGTACGATGCTAGCAAGCCGTTTCAAACGATTGTAAATCCACACGTGCAACCAACAGTGACACAACATGCGTTGATTCCCTGGTTGCGGCCCCGTCAAATATACACGTTGGGCCATCAGTAACTTAGTTCCAAGCCAAAACCCCAAGGCGAACCTTGTAACAACATAAGGGGGCAGTAAGCTTCCATCCAAGCGATTGGCAATGTCTTCGATAGCTGCCATGAGTTCCAGGGCCCTGTGGGTACGAGAGGCTGGCAGAGCCGTCGTTTGCCGTTGACGGAAAACTCGCTTTGCAAGTTGCAAGTGTGTTGTGAGGAAGGAGCAGACGCAAGACGAAGTCCTGAGAACCAAAGAACCCCCCGTCACTGTTTGATGTTCAACCTGCTCCAGGAAGATGGCAAACCAGTATCCTTTGGCGAACTTGCTCTTGGCAATGCGACTCCATCTCAATGAGTCTGTTGAAAGACTAGCGGATTCTCCTTTACCTGTTGCTGCCACGGACATGGCGGCTATTCTCGGTATGTCTCGGGTTTCCACCACATGGGACTGAGACTCACTGCCACTATTAAGTCTACTGGCAAAGTCCACAGCAAGAACCACCAGAACTGGAATCAGATTGGTGGACGTATTGCTCGGCGTTAATGAATCGCTCACTGTTTCGGGTTTAGTCCCGCCCAAAAAAATACTCCAGCCGGCACAGGAGGACATGGCCAGCCCTCGTAGTTGTAGGCACTTCGTGATGCACTCTAACCACATCCAAAATACGCACATCCATTTCACTGTACTAGCGACCATGACGACAGCGGAGCTCATTGCAAATTGTCACTTCAATGTCTCATAGTTCGACAAGTGTATCAAGAAATATTTGGCAGAAGCTTAAACTCTCGATAATCACTCTCGGTCCTGCATGTCGCAAAGTCATGCCGAGCCAAACTCTAGTTGCAGCCAGCGATAATAATTTGTGTTTGCAGTCGTTACTAATGGTGATGGCTACTCGAGAATAGGCTCTCACGGGCTATGATTGTACCTTGTACAGCTTACTATTGATTCCGTCCTGCAGGACGCAATGTTGTCCTTTAATATTTGAGCTCAAATCCACGATATGTCAAAATCACTATGGTTCACCATAGTGCAACTGTCCTGAATATGTTCTGTCGTCTGTGTTCCACTTTGTCGAGTCTCAACTCACTAAATTCCTGTATATTCGATTGGACTTCCAAATCGAAAGAAAACTGGAGACTACGTCACTGCAAAGCCCAATGCGCATGCACATGTGAATAATTTTGCTAATGCGATTTGCCATGCCAATTTTTCACAAAGCATTGGATAATAAAGTGTCGTTGAACTGCCATAACTCAGAGGCACATTATTATATACAATAGAGGATTGTTGCATTTCAAGGATAGGGCAAGGAACGCCACTTCGTGTTATCGATATGGGGCACTCAAGTGGAAAGGGCTCGGCCTGCGAGGGAGGGCGACTCTACAGGGCCATGAGCGACGAGCCATTCGAGTCCCCATGGGGTGATCATGTATCACTATCAAAAGGCAATTCTTCAACATCGTCCTTTGAACATCACCGACAAGATGCAGACGAAGCAAAGTCTGCAATTGAGCACCACGATGGCAGCGCCAAGGATACAACGGTGGGTGACGTTGCAGTTGGTAGCAAATCGCCAACCAGGGCGCCAGAGTCCTCGGTGACTGCTTCAGATGTGACCCCTAAGAAAAAGAGACCCACATCAGTTATCCGAACTCCGCGTTCCAAGAAAGCTGTTTCTCAACCACTGTTAGAGCACGCAGAAGCCGTAGATGATCCCCTGGGACCGCTGGGCAGCAGTTCCACAGCTATCAACGGCGATGATGATATCAAGCTGACTTCTAGTGATGCTGCTGGTATCTCCACTAAGATCACCGGCTCTCAAACAAAGGCTGGTATGGCACGACGAGATACTAGTCGGGATGTGTTTGACGAAGTAGACCTGAGGGGCGAGGACGTTGGGGCTAGCGGCAAAGCTTTGTCAATGGATGACCATATTAGAAATCTGCGTATTGGAGACGATGGCGAAGATGAAGCCAACCCTCGAAAGACGGATCCGCCGGTGGCAGCAAAGAAGGATGACAAAGACGATGGCATTACGTTTGACATCACAGTCGGCGACCCCATCAAAGTGGGCGACATCACAAACGCCCACACAGTGTATACAGTTCACACAAAGACAAGTTCACCGCAATTTGCAAAAGGCGACGTGAGCGTCACCAGACGGTATCGCGATTTTCGATGGCTCTTCCACGCTTTGGAGCACAGTAATCCTGGAGTTATTGTTCCACCACCGCCGGATAAGCAGGCTGTGGGCCGGTTCAACAATGACTTTGTAGAGCAGCGTCGTCTAGCACTTGAGAATATGCTCAACAAAATTGCAAAGCATCCTCGGTTGCGTACAGATAATGACTTTCGACTTTTCCTGGAGTCGGACCAGTTCGCCGCCGATATCAAGACGCGAGTGGTTTCACCGGATGAGCTCGAAGCAACCCAATCTAGTGGGTTCATGGGGGCTCTTGGCGGTGTTTTTACGTTTCAGGGCAAATTCATCGAGTCGAATCCGTGGTTCTCTGAAAACAAGATTTCCTTTGATACTCTAGAATCGCAACTCAAATCTCTATCTAAAGCACTCGATTTGGTTATCAATGAGCGTCGTGAGCTGGCCGAGTCGACATCGGAGTTTGCGGCAACGCTGGATAATCTGGCGGCGATCGAGGTCAGTCGTTCGCTATCTGAACTCATCCAGGCGTTTTCAGCGGCCCATTTGCGTATCCGCGATGTATACTCGCGACAGTGCATGCAAGATATGATGTCTCTGGGAAATACGATTGATGAGTACATTCGCATTATAAGCAGTGTGCGGTCTGTATTTTCGCAACGACAGAACCTATATTTTTCTACTCAAAATGCCTCGCAAGAGCTTTCAAAAAAGCGAGCGTCGCTTGAAAAACATATGAAGCAGGCAAAGACCCAGCAGGACAAGATTCGGGCACTTGAAGCCGAAGTGGATGCCCAGGAGAAAAAGGTCTTGAACCTTCGCGTGGCGTTTGACGACATATCCAAGCTTATTATTCATGAAGTTGAACGCATTGACGTGGAGAAGATTATCGACTTTCGCGACGCTGTCGAGCTATTTCTCGAAAACGCAGTCGAGGCTCAGAAGGAGACGATTGAGATATGGGAGACGTTCTATCAGCGCAGTTTCCCGCCAGAGTAGCTGCTGGGCCCATGAGAGCATCTCCGTTTTAGCTTAGATATGTTATCAATGATTAAACACAGGCATGGTCCTATACAGAAGTAATGGTCTATGCGTGAACATGTGCATACATGCCCTGGAAATTTTACCCTACTTTTGGGATTGTCAACGTTCAATTCGAGCATGAGTTGATACACTCTGTTCAGAGTTAGATTTCGTTGCTCCCCTCTTAAAGGACATTATGGATCCCCTGGAAGATCCAAATTTGCTGCCGTCTCAGATTTTTACGACGGCAGCTGCGCTCATTGGTTCCGTTGACAGTATGTGACAAGGCGTCTTTTGAAATTTCTTGAGTCCCATCTTCAGCTGTCTGCTAAAGAAGGACACTATTAAACTAACAGAAAAATCATTAACAATAGGAAAGATTGTTGTGTCGCTGCGCGATGGACGTCGGCTTTTTGGAATTCTGCGATCCTTTGACCAATATGCAAACCTGGTACTGCAGGATGCGATAGAGCGGATCTATCTGGACGGTTCATATGGAGAAAAGAATCGCGGGTTGTACATTGTTCGCGGCGAGAATGTTGCACTTGTGGGAGAAGTTGATATAGAAAGCGACGAAGCGCGTGAGCAACGGGTTGCTCCTGGATCTCTTGCATCCATGACGCAAGTTCCGTTTGAGCAAATCGAGCGTCAACTAGAAGATCTTCTCAAAAAGCGCCGCGATGAAGAGCGAGATGCGACCAAAAAGGGTGAAAACGTTGGCCTCATTTCAGAAACTCTTCTCGATAATCTGTACTAGTAACGACTAACGCATTTGATGACGACGATTCTCTTTACGCGGACTTGTACCTGGACGTTGATATCGTAGAATCATAAATTCATTACATCACGAGCAGATTTTGACTCGATTGCTCTTACATTAATAACGACCCCAGAGACATGTTTGTTAATCGTCGTTTCGAACCAAAATAATAATGTTCGTCACAAGGCAAAGTCCTGCCGCAAGAAACACCAGTAGATAGACCGCACGAGATGTGACAACAATAGACTCGTACGCAGCATAGCCAACAACAGTCCTCGCATAACTTAAGAGGACAAAAACCGCACCAATGAGTCCTAATGCCAGAAATGCAACTCCAAAGCCATAGCTCTCAGACGGCGAAAGCTTACTGCCACTGCCAGTGTACCCGTTGTCAAGGAATTCCACGTTGGCAATTAATACTGCGCCCACCACACAAAGCTGCAGCGTCATTTTAAGACCTGATAGGTAGTTGCGCTCGCTCATCAACACATCCCTTGCTTCCGTGACATTGTTAGCGATATTCATGTCCGTTATAATCGGCCACTTGAAAAAAACTTTATAAGGATTCTGCTGCCGTATTGCAAATATTTCCTCGCTCAAGAGTTGGGCATCACTGGGTCCCACCTCTCGCGGCAAGCGCATCGGAGGCTCGTCCACCGCGCCATATGAGGCCTGATCTGGCGTATCTAGACCCTCACTATCGGTATCCGAGTTTTCCGACCGTAGCAGGAGGGGTTGAGAGTGATCCATTTCATGGCAAACTTGTTCGTTAGAGCTGCCTTCATCTTGATGAGGTATCCCCAGCTCACGTGAAGTCATGTCACCATCTGCGGCTAACGTTACTGGTATACGGGGACTAAGAGCGTCATGGTCATTGTCCAATGTGCTCTCCGACCGTGACGCATGTGGCCGCACTCCTGTAACGGCTCGTATTAGAACTGGACTTGAATCCGCTCGCAATCGTCTAGCCTCTGCCCCTTGGGACTCCTCTGCCGACACAGACCAGCTCTCAACTTCGCTTGGCGTGCGTCCCTGTTCTATAAATTCGTTCCCGTGGCCTGACTCGTCAACTGAGCCACTGCTACCCTTCAAATCGGCCAGGGGGATGTTGAAAGACGACTCTAGCTCTTCTTGTCCATTTGCCTTTGGCCCCGTTGGGTACGCCGTACCAGTCATCTAGCGACGCGACAGGTGCAACCCCCAAGTCGGAACGTCATATACTTTGGTCTGGCTTTGTCTGGCTCTGTCTGGAGCAAATTGTTCGAACAGCTCGGTTGGTTGGGATTTGGAATTGTACTATAATTGATCCCGCCAGCCATTATAGATATGTGACATGCGGTTTGCGGCGCGGGTGGTGCGGCAACCACAGAAGTGTGTCGTGTGATATGCGGAAAAGAATGGCCGCCAGTGATCGCTCAAACTCCTGGCGCGCTTTTGAATGCTAGCAAGCATGAAACACATGGGCTGAACTAGGCTGTAGCTACAATTGACTTGATGAAATAGACGAGTAGACCCGCTAGAGCGCCTGCAAATGTTGTATTTAGCATTCTTTGACTTACCTGTACTGCGTAGAGTTTGCCACAGATCTAAGCGAGAGAAACCGCATGAAGCGTGTTGACATTGCATCACATGAACCACAAGCAGCACGAAACTGTCGGCAAGCATACACAGAAGTCAGCAGACGAACAGCAAGGAGCTAGCACTAGCCGCAAACTGGCCAAAGCACTTAGCGTCGACACCAGTAACCGCGCCGAACAGCCGGAATACGACCACCGGGAGAAGATAGAACTCGTTTCAAGGATTTTCGACAACTTCAGAGACCCGTATTCGATAGTCGGAGTGCTACCAAACGACGATATCGACAAAATCAAGGACCGGTTCTTGTCAAAGTACAACACACTTTGTAGAGATCCGCATCACCCTGGTGATTCTACACGGCCGCTGTTCCAAGCAGCTCGCGACAGTAAGCACACATGTAATCGTGTTATTGCTACTGTAACTGAAGCGTTAACCACTAGGACTGGTACAGGCGTTTGCATTGTTGGTACAACGACGGGAGGATCCGTACTTGACAAAACCAAAAATTGATTTACGAAAAACTGCACCCTGTTTAATCCCGTTCAGCAATGGTGGTCTAGATGAGCAGGATCCTATTCGTCTAGCACGGAAAGTTATTTATACAACAGATCCGTTTGAATGTCTGGGGTTATCACCACTCTCCAGTCCTCTGGGAATTGACGTCTCATTCCATAGAAAGGCTAGCTGCATTAAAAGAGTCGACGATGTATTGCTTCGGTGTACTGCATTGGAACGTAAGCTCATCTCCAACTGGATTTGTAGCAAGCGTAATTATTAACAACAGATCTTTTGCAAGCGCGAGATAAAGTGATAGAGGTACGAAAGCTCTTGCCGAGTCTTATCGCGAAAGAGCTGCAGAAACTCCTCGAGACTTCAGAGAAGCAAGACTCAGCCTCTGAAGTTGAATCTTGGTATGGAAGGAGCCAAGAATTTGAGTGGAACGATGAGGGGCCGTCAATTCCTGTCCGGACAAGTGCAGCCAATAGAGAGTCCTCCTGTGGTAAACCACAAAGGTATTGTGCCACCATATTGAGCGACATGTCAGCAAATGATGGAGTCCCTTCTAGAAATACGCCCCATGACTCTCCATCGCAAGCGACACAGTCGTCTTTGAATCTACCTCTGTCCGAAAAGCAAGGAGTTTTGCAAGATTCATTGCTTTTAGGTATAAAAGACAATGGGCTACGTCCATATAGCTGGGAACACGCTAGTTCTTCTGAGACGCTGCAGTCGTCTTCCCGGCCGACAAAGAGTATGGTAGGTCTAGAGCTTGTCCAATGCTTAAGTCTGCAACGAGGAAATTGCGTCTCACTGAACGAAAACAACGTCAGTCCAAAGCACCGTCTAGGAAATTCTCTGATCATAACTTCTGAAATGCTACCTAGTCAAAGTGACAGCAATGAGCCAAGTGGCCCTCAAAGGATGGGACAACACAACAAAGCCAATCACGTTCCCACGGTAAAGACATTAAAGGAGCAGCTCATTCCAGCCGGGTATCAGTCACATCACCCTGCTCTAATTGAGCCAGAAGATGTTCAATCTCGACTATCACCGTTTGCCAAGCTGTGCCGTAAACTTCGTATTTAACAGGGCCCAAAATTAACAAACAACCGTGGTCTATTGGTGGATATCATTTACTAGCGTCTGGATGCATTACTTGAGGTCATTTTGCCCGTTCGTTGCCACCGTTTTGCGGCCGTGAATGTCACGAAAAAGTGCACAACAACGACATCAACTGGCCAATATGAAGAGCACAATTGCCAAGCAACCGAGCCTGGAGTTTGTTACCTCGCAGCCAACTAGTGGCGTTGGCTGACAATTTCAGGATTAGGTCAAGGGTCTGACCCGAGCCTCCACTTGCGAAGCGTAAATATCATACTAGATGCGCGTAATTGTCAGATCCAGACCGCTGGCTGTGCCAGTTGTCCAAAGGGCGGCCTATCTAGACAGCAGGGATCCCCACAACAAGAGCTGTAACATCACCACGGGTCGATCCACCGGAGCCACATAGTTGTACACACTGAAAAGCTGCTCAATTGGTGGATTTGTGTGATTGGCAACGATGAGTTCCGATCTACCTATCAAATTCCAGGAGCACCTGGTGCTCTCGGCCGTGAATGTCCCAGATACGGCCATTGCGTTTAATTCTTGCACGCTTGAGTCTGACAAGTTTGTATGGTAAGTTGACGGCTAGCGGAGATGATTCTGGATCCTAATGATTGAGATTGGCGAGTCAGCAAGGAGTAAAGATTCCAATTGCCTATTAGTAGTGCTGTTGTATTCCAAGAGCCACTGCCGGTATCCTCGGAATAAAGCATGGTGCTCATGGCATAGTCACGGCAGTAGGTTTCGTGACCTGGACACATATTTGTTGTGAAAACGCATGGGCACCTGCCGGTCGCGGCAGCCGTTTAATCGCCGTGGCTTGCAGTGCCATGTGGTCGAATGCTATGCTAACAGCAGCGTACGGGAACAAAAGGACTCTGGTAACCAAGTTGCCATCATCAATTTGCACGAAAACAACTCTGTTCTGCGAAAGAACATGACTGCAGACAGTGCGATCATGCACCCTCGCGAGCTGATCATTGCTCTGCGGGCGCAAGGCAAGACTGTACAGGTTGTTAACTTGGGAAGCAAGCAGCGTCTAAAAGGCGCTACTATGAGCGAGGACGTCGTGTATTGGAAATGGATTTCCGATAGCACTCTTGGCCTCGTTACTGAGAATGCCATCTATCACTGGGACGTGATGGATTCTTCGCAAGAGTCTCCGCGTCGTATTACAGAGCGCCATGCATCGCTAGCCGGGTCTCAGATTATCAACTACGTGGCAGATGCCGATCTCAAGTGGTCTGCCCTGACAGGCATCAGCCAGCAGAATGGCAGGATTGTGGGCAAGATCCAACTTTACTCGGTTGAACGAAACGTGTCGCAGGGTATAGAGGGCCACGCCGCTGCTTTTGGCCTCTTTAGATTGTCTGGCGCCAGCGCAGATAGCAAGCTGTTCACTTTCGCTAACCGAACAGCCACTGGTGCTAAGCTCCACATTGTCGAGATTGATCACCAAACGGGCCAGCCCGAATTCAGAAAGAAGGCTCTTGATGTCTACTTTCCCCAGGAAGCCACGAACGACTTCCCGGTATCGGTTCAAGTGTCAAACAAGTACGGCATCATTTATATCATCACCAAGTTTGGTTTCATCCACCTATATGATATCGAGAGCGGTGCTTGCATATTCATGAATCGAATTTCGACCGAAACAGTCTTCACGGCCGCAGACTTCCAGGGACTAGGTGTTATTGCCATCAACCGCAAGGGCCAGGTACTGTCTGTCACCGTGAACGAGGAGACCATTGTTCCTTATATTATCAACAATCTCAAGGACATGGCCATGGCTCTCAACATTGCGTCACGGGCCAATTTGAGTGGTGCTGACTCGGCCTATACCGAAAGATTTAGGGAGCTCATGAATACCGGCAATTATCTCGATGCTGCCAAGGTCGCCGCCCTGTCACCAAAGGGCATCTTGCGTACACAGGAGACCATTCAGCGCTTGAAAAGTACCCAAGCTGCGCCTGGCCAGAATTCGCCGATTCTTGAGTATTTCAAGTTGTTGCTTGACAAGGGATCGCTGAACAAGTTTGAGTCTATTGAACTGGCTGTCCCCGTTTTACAGCAGGGCCGAAAGCCTCTCTTTGAGAACTGGCTCAAGGAGAACAAGCTCGAGTCAAGTGAAGAGCTCGGAGATATTGTACGTCAATATGATCTGACTTTGGCCCTTAGCGTATATCTTCGAGCCAACGTTCCCATCAAGGTTGTCGCTGCTTTTGCCGAGCTAGGAGAGTTTGATAAGATCCTCCCCTATTGCCAAAAGGTTGGGTACACACCAGACTACGCGACGTTGCTGCAGAATATCGTCCGCATCAACCCTGACAAGGGCGTCGAGTTCGCCAACAATCTAGTTATGACCAATACTGGCAACCTGAACCTTGATCGTATTACTGATGTTTTCCTTTCACAGAACCTTATTCAACAGGCTACTGCCTTTCTTCTTGAAGCGCTTAAGGATGACTCCCCTGATCAGGGCCATCTGCAGACTCGTCTACTAGAGGTCAATCTTATGAATGCCCCCCAAGTTGCTGATGC
>JAJLWU010000704.1:0-17633 GCA_030570855.1 Tardiomyces digboiensis | reverse complement strand
ACCAGGAACCACATGTAGTATCGGTGCTGGATCCGCACCAGGGGGCTGGCAATCAGGTCGGCGATGTCGGTGCGGCCCTTGAGCTTTGGGTTCTGGTTGAACACCATCCAGCCCATGTGCGAGAACGCAAACCCACGGCGCGCGTTGTAGGGGTCCTTGTCAGTATCGGTGAATCGGTGGTGGGTTCGGTGGCCATTGGACCACCACTTGATGGAGCCCTCTGCGGCACCAGATCCCCACATCATGAGCAGGATTTGGAGCGGCAGCGACGCCGAGTAGGCTCGGTGGGCAAACAGGCGGTGGTATCCGGCGGTGATTCCCAAGCCGGTCATGCAGTAGTAAATAAACGCCCAAATAAACGTCTTGCGCTCCAGAGCCACAAACGGCGTAGCGCACACGCCCAGCATCGGGACGATGAGAATCAGCGTCGTGTTGATCCAGTTGATGTGCTGGTACCAGTTGGACAGCGTGAATGGCTGCTCGGAGATGTGTAGCTTGCGCTCCTCCACTGGCTTTGCTGCGAAATCTGAGCGGTTGATTTTGGTGCGGGCCCGCACCTCGGCGCCCGTGGCGTACGTGTGGACCTCGTCGGCCTTGACCTCCTCGATATTAGCCGCCATTGTATACCTTAGGTGGCCAGGTTGGTGCTCATGTCGCCTCCGCAGCGCCCACTTCTTATATACGGGATTCAACGGCGCATGCAAAGATGGAAAATCCCCAACCAGGGCCCAACAGTGGTTAGGGCCACCTTTGTTATCGGCTGTGCATGCAACATATTCACGAGCATACTGGATGCTTCCCGACCCCCCGGCCATCAATTGACTGCACTTGCCCGTAGAACAGCTCGTTTAACGTCTTGCTGCTCGGCCCTCGTGGTCCTCTACTCTTGGCAAAACCGCCAATTCCACCCCCATCTGTCCGGCCGAGGTCCTAGCCAGCGGCCCGCCTCGGAACAAGGGGTTAGGGCCATGCCCAATACTCATACCGCAACTCGCGCTCCAGAACCACGCTCGCCATCTAGACTAGACTGGAGTGCAATACCCATTATTCTCCGTCGGAGCTGCCACTACTACCCGGCCCCGTTCGCCACCCTCTCGCTTGCCACCACCCACCCAACCTCACGCGGGCACGGCTGACGCTTGGGGGTGGTGCAAATTGAATTTTTTCTAATGACACAACACGCCACCTACTAATCGCAATCTTTCCCACCCCAGCCATTGCACATTGCCCACTACACCTCCTCGATGCCCGACTAATCCCGGCCATGGCCAATGGCCGTTTTCTCATCGGCTTCAACGAGATCGGCGCTCCCATGTGTTTATCAAAAAAAATTTCTAAACCTAGGCCCCTGGCGCGCGGCTGGCGATAAGCCGAGCCGCAGATATGCCATCTTAGACCCACGTCAACCGACGCTGTCACACCACCTCCATCCCGTTCTTTGCACTGGTTGGGGAGAGCTCACTCACACAACTACGCCCAGTCGAGCCCTGACTCAACTACCTTCGCCACATCGTCCTCGGACTACCGGGCGCAAGCCCCACTGGCCATCGGGTAATCACATGCACACGATAATTCGCCAGATTACACTACTGGGGGTTGCACCCCCAGGCCCCTGCTATTTGGTAGCAACTCTGCGCTTCGCTTGAGTTGGAGACGACCAGTAGTCTGTTGGTGGCGCACATGGCTCTAACGGCTCAGCATTAGGCATGAGAGTTGAACTTTAAAGTAGCGGAGCCATTGGAGGTGTCGGATCATGGAGAATTTGCCTGTGGTGGCACATTGACACGATGATCCATCACGCTTTCCGTGCAGCTGCACGCAGATGCCAACGGTTATGTGCAAGTCACACGATGACGGTAAAAGAAACAAAGCTAGGCAAGTGGTGGTATCACATCGGGACTGGGTAATCACCCCATACTCGGGCCCCAACGACATCATTATCGTGTGGGCTGTTGTTGACGCACAGGCACTGATCCCGCAGCCGTGCTTCAACTCAAGCGAAGCGCAGAGTTGCCGCCAAAATAGCAGGGGTCTGGGGGTGCAACCCCCAGTAGCGGCATAGCGAGAGATGCTAAAGGGTCCCCGAGTCTAGCGATAATAGAATGAAGCGGTTGTTACCCGGCAGGAGGGCACGCGAGGAGAATAACTGTTGCATACGGGTGCATAGCACGATGCCATGATCGGGCTCCAGCGGGCGTTTGAGCAGCAGGTGCACACAAAGTACTTGAGCTCTCTGTTTGAATGTTACAGCGATCTGGAGGGCCAGGCGGAGGTGCTGGAGGCGCTGCGTGGTGCGGGCGAGGACAACTCGAGCTACCGGGCGAGCGTGCTGCGCCAGTTTATCCGGTATTTGGAGAAACGAGGGATTGAGGTTTGTGAAGATATCTCAGAGGCGTACGCGCTGGACCTGGTCAAGTCGGTGGGAAATGTCTACGACGACACGAGCGTGGTGACGTACCGGATCGACGAGGAGCGGGCGGTGCGATTGAGGGAGCATCGCAACGCGATTATCAAAAACGGCGGGACGGGCCACCGGACGTGGGAGGCGGCATTGGCGCTTGCCGAGTGGCTTATAGGCGATTCGGCAGAGGCGAGCGTCAAGGCAGCGTCGCGGCAGTGGATCGAGCTTGGAGCCGGCACGGGCCTGGTTGGAATTGTGATCCAGATGCTGTATCCTGACGATCGCGTTGTGGTGACGGACGGCGATGAGCACGTATTGCAGCGCCTGGACGAGAATTTGGAGCTCAACCATTCAAAGTGTGAAAAGTGCCGACTGTTGTGGGGCGTTGACGCTGTTGAGGAAGTAGTGGATGAAGCGCGTCGTGAGACGGTTGTGGTTGCAGCCGATGTGACGTACGACGAGGTGTTGATTCCGGCATTGGTGGGGTGTATTGATGAAGCGTTGGGGCTAGATTCGGGCACGCATGCTATTGTTTCTGCGACGATTCGGTCTGACGCGACGTTTGGTGTTTTCGTCTATGAGTGTGAGAAACGGTCTATTTCGCTCGAGGTGGTGCATTGCCGGTCGTCGGATTCTCCGTCAGAGGTTTTCTTCTATCCACCCGAGTCGCCGGACATTCGTATTGTAGAGCTACGACGTCGCACGCCTCTTTTGTAGTGAAGAGTTTTTCTGTCCGCCTAGGGATATTCGTACAGAGCTGCCGTCGTTGGCTGGTCTCTAACTGGACGTATATATAGGCTTGAACCGCAAGGAGGACAACGTGTCTATTACGATATATAGGTTAAGGCTTGGCTGCGCTTCGTTGGTTGACGCCATTTACAGTTGCATTGGCCCGCTGGGCGTTGGTGGATGCAGGCTGTTGGCTCGAGTTTTCTGTGGGCGCCGTAGCGGTAGGGTGAGCGTGTCTCGAAGCGGTATGCGGGTTCTGGCGCGCAATGCGAAACGCGTCAACGACTAGCGGGTCATTTTGGATAGAATTGTCCCGCATCTTGTCGATTAGAGCCTTTTCAAGACCGGCCCGTACTGCGGGCTCTGCAAACGGCTGCAATTCCATTGAAACAGCAACCTTTGTCTCGCGAGCCAAGGTCGTGACGAGCGCTTCTAGCTTATCAAGCTCGGGCCCAACGTCACGAGCACTATTGGCGGGCGACTCATATAGCGGCAAGATCTGGTAAATGGCCACAAATGCCGACATCATAATGCGTCGAAGCACCATAGTGAATTGAAACGGTAGAATGCCGAAAATTGTCGAGTCGCCGAAGCGAATAATGACCATAAACTCTCCAAGAGCAACCGCTGCAACCAGTAGCCACCGCCAGTACTTTCCGGCGGTGCCGACTCCAAACATCCACAAAACAACAAGCAGCAAAAGCTGGCCGCCATAAAACGGCACCATAGTCTTTGTGACGCCAAATACTATTAAAAACTCGGGGCTCTGCATCATGTCCTCTGACTGCGTGCGGGGCCAGCTCATAGCCGACGAGCCAAATCTCTGGTACGCAAACCTCATAGGTACCGATGTCAGCATCTCGTACGCCTCTTTTATAAGCATCCACGTATTAGAGTTGTCCGAACCGGCCTTGTCGGGATGGTGTGCCAACGACAGCTTTCTAAATGCCCTTCTGACAGTGCTCCCGCTTGCACCTGCCTCGACTCCAAGTAGCCCATATGCACCGGCTCCCCGGTCCCACAAGCTTCCTTCATATAGCACCGAATGAATAGCATCTGCGATTGAGAATGCGATATATGCCATAATCACCAGCGTCTGGATATTTCTCCGGTGCTTTTGGTATCTGGCGTTAGCCATATGACTCGAAATTCGCGTCACTAACACTTACTTTGGAGTTCCTGGATATGCAAAATTGTCGCTAACCGAATAATAGAGCCGTTGAAGAAATGCTGCTGCCATTCGCGGCACAAAAAACCAGCCCGCCGTGCTTAGTAGGCCCGACGAATTGGCCCTGGACAGGGTGCTCTTTAAGCCACCAGGCTGTGACTCCATGGTTCCCGGCTAGACCAAAATTGCCTGTAAATGGCAGAGTATATATCGACGGGCTGGTACCGAGACGACGCCAACGATTGTTATAGTTGGTCAAAGGCGTAGGTGGCACGGCTGGGCACCCCCAGCCCTGATGAGACTCCGTCTGGTTCGTCCTGGATGGCCACAGTGACATTTAGCAAGCGCCGGGCGGTAGGCAACGCCAATAGAGGAGAGTAATTTCGGTTAGTCCCCATTTAGTCAAAGAAAACAAAGCCAAAAGCTGCAGAACAGGTGGGTCATCACGTGATCTAGCCGTCCCTCCTCCCTTGGAAACATCCAAATTGACAGTTTGTCTGACACTCGACGCTCAAACTGTGATAAAAATGAGCGACCAAGAATCGGTTGGCCAAGATGGGGCCATTGAGAACGAGGCCGTCGATGTTTCGCCGTCGGGATCGCCTGTCATAGAAGCGCACGATATACAACAGAGTCATTCGAGCACAGACAATGACCAACGGACAGAGGACCTTGAACAAGACCATGAGAACGGGCAAGTTGATGAGGGCAATGATGATAATGAAGACGATTTTGGAGATGATTTTGGAGATTTTGGAGGAGCTGATGACGATTTCGGTGACTTTGACAATGGCGGGGCCAGCGAGGCGACGGCACCCGCCCCAGCGGTGCCAGTTCAGCCATCAACGGCCCAGAGACCGAAACTTCAGGTACTCGAAGAAGACTCGTTTAAAAACTCTGCCAGGTTACAGGCAGATGTTAGGCAACTGATTGGGCCAATATTTGCAAAGGTTAATGACGCCTCCGAGAGCCGGCCCTCCAAAGACACGTATTTCAGCGAGCGCAGCGAGGCGCTATGGAACCAATTAGCAGTTGCCATGCCTCATGTGAGCCCTATTGACTGGAAGCGGTCGTCAATTAGACGGCTATTGCTTGTTTCGCTAGGGGTCCCGCTGAACCTGGACGAAATCTTACCAAAGGCAAACACAAAGCGGCTGGTGTTGCCGGCTGTTGGCACTTCGCGGAGACGGTCATCTGTGGGTGTCAATAAATCCGCTGGCGACGCCAAGTCGGATGAGACGACTCAGCAGGCGCAAGACGACGACGACGAAGAACAGCGCATATGGCAGTGGCACCAGCTGTCGAATGTCAGTGCTGAAGCACTCGAGGGCATGACAGACGACAGTCTGGAATCGCACATTGAATCCCTTAAGGAGGCAATTCCTGCTGCCAAGGCGATCCTTGAGTCTTGGACGGCCAAGAAAGAGTCTTCCCTCAAGGACAAGGAAGCATTTGAAGGGGTTATTGAGTCCCTCGTGGAGTATGCCCAACGGCTACGCCGAAAAGCATAAAGTCGGTCCGTTGGCCAAAATGTAATGCCGAGATGGCAACGATTAACGAAATGCATGTCTTAACTCCCCCGTTAAATTGTTTCTGCAAATGACTGTAACTCGTGAAGCCCGTCTCTGGGGGCCAGCCCCCAGACCCCCGTAGCAACCGCAAGCGGTTGAACCTCTTCAACTCAAGCGAAGCGCAGAGTTGCTACAGAAAGAGCAGGGGTCTGGGGGTGCAACCCCCAGGAACCGTCACGCTGAACATCATTAATCGTTTGCCACATTACATATAACTAGTTGTACAGGGCTCTTAAAAGACGACTCATCGGATCTCTCCGAGAATTATAGACCGGTCCGAAGAAGCAGACGCGAGAATGGGCTCGACTGGCGAAAACGCAACGTCGTTAACTGAGCCCAGGTGGCCAGGGAGCTTGTACAGGATTTTGCGGGAATGGACTTCCCAAATGACGGCAGTGCGGTCAGAGGACCCAGCCGCCAGCTTGGTACCGTCTGAGCTCCACGACAGCCGCAGCAGGTTTTGCTCCAGTCCTGCAACCGACCCGTCGTACACTTTGAGTGCTCTGTTTTCGGGCCCAAACGCACGAACGTCCCAGGTCCGAACGGTGCTGTCAGTTCCAATCGACGCCAGCGTCTGGTCATCAGGTGACTTGCGCAATCCAGTCACTAAACTGTCGCTGTGGCCCACAAGGGTCAACAATGGCTTGTCTGCGTTTCTTGGATCCCACACTTTAATGGTACCCTCGACTCCAGCAGAAAATATCTGCGACCCGACGGAATCAACAGCAACCGCCAAAACAGGATAGTCTGTCTGGAAATAACATGCGCACTCCTTTTCGCGCGGGTCCCACACTCCAACCGACCCGTCGTCGCTGCCAGAAACAATCAACTCGGTGCCTCTGGTCACCACGTCTATTGAGTTTACCATATCCTCATGTCCCACATGCTTTCTTATCCGTGTGCCACTTGCCACATCCCATGTTCCTAGCGTCAAATCTGACGATGCAGAGTATATTTGTCGAGCGTCTCGCGACCACTTGATGTCGAGTACTGCTCCTTTGTGGCCGGTGATGATCCCATAGTTGTCGTTGTCTCCATATGCATTCCACAATAAAATAGACTTGTCTGCTGAGCTTGACGCTAACAGCTTACCACTGGCGTCGTATTCCACTGCCAGTACTTCAGCCGAGTGTCCGTGAAGTTGGATGTTTGGTGCTCGCAGTTGTGACGTCCTCTGTGGAGACCCCGCGGCGAGCGCGCCCCCAGACGTCCGAGCTACTGCCAACGAATTGGGTCCATCGTCGGCTCTCGGCCGCTTTACAACTGACATGCTGTGTGATTGATTCTGGGCCATGTCAGTGACGATTGTTCTTTTTTGCAACCAACCCGGGTCTTGGTGGTTGGTAGCATAGTTTGTGCATCTCCATTGCATAGGCACTTTTGGATGACAATGGTGGTATCCTTTCCTACAGACTTGCACCCTATAGATTCCATACTGTATATACTTTATTTTATTGTACACAACATCTAGAGAGTGTCTGTTGCGTTCTCATAGTCAAGACTCGAATCAGGAGCACGCATACTCTCTGGAGGCTCGATAGATGGAATAAACTCTAGGGCAATGTAGCCGAGCCCGACAACGGCAATAATGCTGCCAGCAATGATCCTCAGAATGTGATCGTGCAGCAAGATGGTGCCGATAAAGGCGTAGACTGTATTGTTAGTGTGGCCCGTATTTTGCTGGACAACAAGACGCGCATTACTTACAAACTCCACGGCCAACAAACGAAAACATGAACGAGGCATAACGGTTAGTTCTGGGCGGCACTTGGAATTCTGCATGTTAGTATTCTCTCTCCTTTACGGTATACTCAGAGGCAATGCACATACCAAGGAGCCCAATTCCAAGACCAAATAGTATCACGTAGACGGCAATGATTGACTGATGTTTAGCACTCAAACAAGATGTTGATCAACTAGTTGTCCAGTAGAATTATTCTATGCATACCGATTGGCTGTGGTTAGTATTGTGGTTTGAATTGCGGGCTTCTTATCAACATTCGCCACATGTCTCGGTTCACTGCCGATATTGCCATCGAACATCGCAGACCACACCTAAATTGTAGCCATGCGTCGAATTGGACTTGAGCTCGCTAATATCGAGAAGTACAATTGGTTTGGGATCACAGTATCAACCGCTTCATACAATCAGGGAATGTGCCGCTAATCGGCACCCAGCACGCCGAGAACCACTCCAAAGCAAAGTGTCTAAACAATATCGTATTGTCGTGTATCATCTGGAGCCACTAAAACCGCAAACAATCAGATACTTACAATCCAACAGGAAAAAACTGCGAGACTCCGCCTAGAACCGCAATGACGGCAACCGCCAAATTGACGAGCTTAAACACGTTTGAAAAATCAGCGCCGCCACCAAAATTCATTGTTACGACAGTCGAAAATAAATGAGAATTGATCCAAAATTCGTTCGGGGTCTCTATTAGTGGTGACGACAAGTCAAGTCGGGCTGTGTTGCCGTCCGAGATAGCAGCCCACCGAGCCCGGCGAGCCCGCCTCGCCAATTCTACTGCATGCGGTGCATAGATGCTATGCATGGTACTAATTACAACTACAACAACTACAACAACAACAACAACAGCTCAAAACTCATCGCAGTGCTAGAGTTCAAAATAAACGGCCAAATACCATGGTCTTTCAACTTGGAAGCTCTACAAATCGGATATACTAGCATGAAAAACTGCAAACACTAGAGTTTGCAGCCTCGTCAGGCCGGTTGACTTAGTTAGCAGCAGCAGGCTCCTTGGACTCGGTAGCGGCAGCGGCCTTGTCGCCAGCAGCCTCTGCAGCGTCTGCCGGAGCAGCACCACCCTCGTTGGCCTCGGACATGTCGCCGGTCCACAGAGTAAGGTTATCCTTGAGGAGTTGCATAATCAAAGTCGAGTCCTTGTACGACTCTTCGGATAGAGTGTCGAGCTCTGCAATGGCGTCGTCAAACGCCAGCTTGGCAAGGTGGCAGGCGCGGTCGGGCGAGTTGAGGATCTCGTAGTAAAAGACAGAAAAGTTGAGAGCAAGACCAAGACGGATGGGGTGGGTGGGCGGTAGCTCGACGCCAGCAATCTCAGAAGCAGCCTGGTACGCCTCGAGCGAGCGGTCGGCGGCCTCCTTGCGCTTGTCACCGGTAGCAAACTCGGCAAGGTAGCGGTAGTAGTCGCCCTTCATCTTGAAGTAAAAGACCTTTGCCTCGCCGCTCTCGGCAGATGGGATCAGGTACTTCTCGAGGACCTCGAGAATGTCCTCGCAAATGTCGGCAAGCTCCTTCTCAATCTTCTGACGGTACTCCTTGATGAGACCAACCTGGACCTCGTTGCCTTTGCTCTCCTCCTTCTGCTCGATCGACGACACAATGCGCCACGACGCACGTCGGGCGCCAATCACGTTCTTGTAGGCAACAGACAAAAGGTTGCGCTCCTCGACGCTCAATTCCTGTCCCAGCGACGTGACGGCCTTCATATTCTCAACCATCTCCTCGTAGCGCTCTGCCTGTTCGGCGAGCTTGGCCAGGTAGACCGAATCCTCTCGTGATGTATTGCTCATCTGTGGTTAGTCTTGTGCTTCTCCCTATACCCCCTGCGCAAAGAAACACTTGTTGCAGGTCGGCTCATGGCATTTATCCAGTCAATGACAGCCACATTCACAGCCACAATCACAATCACAATCACAACCACAATCACAACCACAATCACAACCACAATCGCAACCACAATCGCAACCACAATCACAACCACAATCACAACCACAATCACAACCACAATCATAACCACACTCTTGGTGACTACACGCCCAACCATCGAGTCTTTGTCGCCCCCACCCCTGTACAACCGCGCCCCTCTCCACACAATTGACCGACTGGCGGCCAAAACACGCCCCCAACTAATAGCACGTCGCCAATTTCACCCAGACATGTAACCCATCTTCCTACATGCCGCTCGATTTCACAAAAATCCCACAACCACGTCCTTGACAAGGCTCTCTTGTCCAAATGACAATCAAGGCAGCAACCAGCCAATAATCAAATGCCCAATACCAAATCACGATCCGGTTGGTGAAAATCACCGCCCAATTCAACCCGCCAGGCCATGACATACTTTGATGTAGTGTGATTGACGCGCGGTAATATACTGTATTGGCTCGCAGTCACTTGAAGCTGGGTGTCACAATTACGTGCCTCTGAATCTCACAAAGTGCCTTGACCGACACCTGTCCCAGCGTCCTATGCGCGCGGTTGCGTCACACTTGTGCCATATCTGTCGCTCACCTGACCCGCGAGTTGCCATACCAACTGCGTGGCCCATTGCAAAAACGGAAAACTCGCGGCGCAGGGGGTTCGCAACCCAAAACAAATAGGTCTTGCCCGGGGTGGTTATGGATAAACACGGCTGCCGCGACTGGTTGCCAGCCTCAACAATATGCAGCCCCACGGTGATGTTGGGTATTATTACTAGTAGACGTGATATTGGCAACTCTTGTGTTTTATTCACGTATATTCGGGGATTCTAGATGCTGCCAAGTCTCGTGGTCGTGTGCAAGTCGTCGGTGGTGGACTCGGAACACTGCAAATGTGAGCTGTAGAAAAGGGCAGGTTGGCTATTCCCATATCTATCCACAAAATCGTTATCGTCGTTATATCCTTAGTAATGGCAACTGTTGCGAGAAAAGCAACCAGTTTGAGCAGCTAGCCTGGAGTACTCCTCAGACCACCTGCTGCGGCAGATTGCAGTTGTTGTTGTTGGTGGTGGTGCTGTTGCTGGACCTGGACTTGGCGCACCCGCTGCTGGTTCAAGACCGCTTGCTGGACCAGCTGAGGAGACGTGGCGTGTGCCATGGCAGTCTGCTGTCGGGCTGCCACCACTGCTGCCGCCGCCGCCGCCGCCGCCGCCGGTGATACATAGACTCGTGGTGGCCGCGCGTACTGGGCACCTGTAAGGGTATCAAAAACAATGGTGCGGCCCAGGACAGCGCCAGTGCCCAGCATAACAGCATTAACCGAGTGGGATGCGTCGGGTGATGCAGACGGCGGCAGCGTGGCCGGCAGCGGTGGGACTTTAGACAGCGACCCAATGAGCATTTCACGCATGCGGAAAAAGCACGACTTGGTCTGTGTTGGCATAATCACCTTGCGCTCTAGCGGGACAGGGTACGCTCGCAATACCCCGGCCATGACCTGCTCAAACTCCTCGTCCTCGTTGAGTATCACTCCGTCGACCCCTTCCTCTGCCGCCAGGGCCGCGTCTGCTGCGCTTTCGTGTTGCTTGGTATTCAGCATTGCCTGTTTGAGCTGATTCCTTCTCTGGTAAGCCGCTAGCAGTATATCGTATGGTTGAGACCGCCCGGCAACAGCTCTCTTTGCCCCCATGGAATGGGTCTTGCATGTCAATGATCTAGCGCAGTACCCTCCCTCGGCTAGCGGAACTCCGCATTGTCGTTCCACGTCGACGGCCATTGACGGGTCCTTTGAGCCCGATGGTCTGAGGTTAGTTTTGCAAGTTTTCAGTGACTATGATATCGCCGCAATTTACTCAACACACTTTCGACACAGCAGTACATACGCGCTCTTGGGGACCGACTTGGCCTTTTTATTGTTTGTCCGTGACTTTCTATCGGCCGGTGAAGAAGAAGCTTGCGTTTTAGACCGTTTTGCTCGATTGGCATCGCCGCTGCCACCGCCAGCGGCCGTCTGGCTACGGCGCTTTTTTGTATCCTTTGCCGTCATCTGCCGGACACAGCTTTAATGCAGACCGCCGCCACGCTCAGCTTCTGCGTGCTTCTGTCGCACACGGCTCTGAATTCCTTGTATCTGTCCCGATGGCGACACTCGTTATTCTCGTTAAAGGTGGACGTTGCAGGCCAACTTTGGACAATGGTTTGTCCCAACGCATATGCTGCATGTTTGTAGTCGCTATGCAAATTCCCCGACTGATAGTACTACTTGCCAAGGCTCTCAGTTGCCCAGTCGGTATTATTTGTGTCTACACGGTACAGCTATAATGTTTCTGGTGTTGGCCCTGTTGTCTATATGGCACTCTGTCGCCGACAGCCGCCGCCAATTGGATTTATATCGATGGAGCGGTAAGACCCGATCGATTCATGCTAGCTTTGGTATTCATTGGCCACTTCTATTAAGTTTCATTGTATTTTGAAACCATTCGTGCCAAGCTCCAAATCGCCAACATACTAATTATCGCCGGCAAGTATATACACAATCTGTAGCTTGCTTATTGGCAAAACTCACGTCAGCCGGACCGGCCCAAACAAAAAAAAAACAACGCCACACTGTAACTCGCATACAACTTAATGTCTCAACAAAGTCTACAAACCCCAATAAAGCTCCCTACCACCTCTGAATCCACGCAAATACTACAATCGCCAGCCGACCCCATGTGTGTTGGGTAAGGGCGCAACCCACGCCAGTGGGTGGTGGATTGTGGTAGGGGAATCCCCCAACCCGGATATATAAAGCACGGCCATCAGCCAACCAGCAAAAGGAACATTGACCAACGACTTAGACAAAGGCGTGAATTCACCACTCTCCGACTGTACAAACTACAATGACTCTTTCAATTGTCGCTCGACGTGCTGCCATTGGCGTTCGTGGCATTCCTGCTGGTGTTCGATACATCTCTGAGGGATCGACTGGCGCTCCGCGACCTGCTCAGAACCAGGATACTTTCAACGTAAGTTATAATGGACAGCTAGGGAGATGGTTGAGTGCATTTGTTTGTCGAGGTTAGATCGAGAGGAGCTGCTATCGTGTCAATTGATGGGCTCGTAGTGCCGTGACTTGAGTGGCGGTTGTGGCAATTGTAAAAAGGCACGGCGCCAATTGAACTGGTGGTGATGTGGCGAGTGTGCAATTAATTGGAATAAGTTGTTGTGGTATCTGTTTTGTTGTGGTGGTTGAGTGGATCGCCGTGTTTGGTGACGGAGTTAGCCGGTGGTTGGATTTCACAGGTGGTTCGATGAATTTGTTTGTGGCCATTTTCAACTGACCCTGCTACTTGGATTATCGACTATTGAAGGCAAACGCAACTTGATAATATTCCACACCACATGTTGCCTTCCAATCAGTTTGCTTGCGACTCGTTTACATCTATGTTGCTCACTTGACTGGCTGCGCATACAAAAGTCAGGCGTACATTGCAGAATGATGCTAACTGATAGAAACGCGAAAAGGCCAACGAGGATTACTACGTCCGCCAGCACGAGGCCGAGAAGCTCAAGGCACTCCGAGCCGAGATGTAAGTTTGATATCCCTCTTGTCAAGATCAACCCAAATGCTAACCTGTCAGCGCTGCTAGAGAAAAGGATCTCGATAAGCTCAAGGAGAGCGCTCGCGAGCTGGAGGGCAAGCAGTAGGCATTGACGCTTGGAAATGTTCCAACGTCGTCTTGTATATTGCATTTGATTATGTAGTGCAATGAAAATTTCTTGACAAGAGCCCCTACTACAAAGCTTTAGATACGAGCAGACTCTTGTATTGGAATAAACAGTAGATCATTAAGGTACATGCAAAATTCAGTGCTTGGCTAATAAAGGTCGTTAGTTGTCAATGTCCATTTCGACGTCTGGGCCGCTGCCCGCAACAAGCTGCTCGGCGTCGTATGTCGACGGACGCACCACCTGGAACGATACACCGGTGCGCTTCTTATCCATCTTGAGGGCAAGAAGTTCCTGGATACGCGAGTTTGCGATCTCGTACCGAGAGTGGATCCACGACGGAGGCGCCGTCGTACGACCACCAGTCAACCGGATCGCCTCGGGGTATCCCGAGCTACTTCGGGCTCCAGACACAAGCATGAGCGTCGCCTGCTCACGGGCCACCGGCACTTGTTTAACAAGCTTCTTGATGGTCGATTTAGATAGGCCGTTTGACGTCTCAAGGGTCTCAAGCGGATACAACTCGGCAACCTGTACAGCATGTGGAACCAAAATGTAGTGCTGAACAAGCTCGCCCAGACCTAGGCGTGCCGCGTTGAGTTCCGACTTGTCCGACGCAATATATGACAGCTTGAACGGATACACCGATGTCTCGGCTGAAATACGGCCAAGCAATTGGCGCGCGGCAGCCACCTTGAGATTATAAGTCACTGTATAGTCCCGCGAGTAGATTGCAGGCCGAACTACGCTAGAGCCATAGCCGGCAAACTCCTTGAGCCGGATGGTACCCTTTGTGCCTTCAGTGCCAGCCATCTGGATGTCTACCACCCACACTTCGCCCGCCTCGACCCGAAACTCATCACTCGAGTCGTCAACCGGCTCTCCCAAAACACGCGCTTCCTCTCGCTCTTGCTCCCAGAAAACACCCTTTGCGTCCGACTCCTGCACAGCATCGCTCTGGCCGGCCAAGAACTTCCGTATCCGGCGGACTCGACTGCCTGGCACGACCTTTGTGTGAAACGTCTTTGCAATTGACTCAACCAGCTCGCGGATCGTCACGCCAGTCACGCCATCGGCACCAAGAGGGCTGTTGGGGCTCACGCTCAAACTCAGCAGGTTAACCACTGCTTCGGTTGCAACATAGGCAGCAACCATGGCATCAGCACCGGGGCCCATGAGTGGGTTCTTTGGCGTATCTTCACGAATGACAATTGTATGGGAAGCCAGAGCAGTATATCCATCAATGTGAACCCCGAGACTAACTTTTACAATATCTCCATCGACAATCTGACCGCCCTGGAACCCATCGTCTTCCTCTGGTCCGCTTCCTGATACAAATCCATTCTTTTCAATTTGGGTCGGCATGGCGATACCACGCTCGCGAGCGTCTCTTTTGAAAGCTGTTGCCGTAGCACGGTGAAGAAAGTCATCTCCTAGACGGCAAATCTCGCCCATGGTCTTTTCTGCGTAGTCATGACGAAGTAATCCCAAGACGTACTGGAGACCAGTCTGGGCGATCATCCCCGCCAGCCGGTATTTTTCCCGTGTCGTATCAACCAGATCATTTTTGGCGTCGAGCAACTGCCTGCTCTGCGCCTTTTCTAGCGAGTTCTCCATCTCACCGGTTAAATCGTTGCAACTTAATAACGATTCAATCACTCAAGAAAAAAGAAAAAATTAGACTGGTGGTTAAAAAACGGGGCAGCCGTGCACGGCCGAATTACTGATATGTACTGACAGTTGTTGACATTTGTAAAGTTTTGCTCGTTTTGGGACCAAGCTATTATACTAGTGAAAATTTCAGTGATCACGCTCGTCTCTTTTAAAACACAGCATGAGTGTGCGGACAGCAGCAAGGGCTGTGGCGCAGGCCGAAAAAGGGCCAGCAAATGTTCTAGCCGGGCTAATTCTTAGCAGAGCGCCGGTCGTGACACCCGAACTTACAGAGTTTGAAAAAGCCTACTATAACTATCAAAGCGAGCTGGAACGACGGCTCATGTGGACGTTCCCAGACTACTTTTACTTCAAAAAGGGATCTCTGACACAGAGACGGTTTAATGCTGCAAACAGGGGCCCCATGCATGCACACAAAGGCATCTACTACCCGCGAGGTACTCCCGAGGTCCAGCATAACCGGGATCGACGTTTCAAACAGGAGGTTGTGATTCCCCGCGATGATAGTGAGGACATGAGCAATTTGTTTGGCGGGGATGGCGGTAAGGACTCGTTATCACGGCCGATTGTAACAAATCCGCGTATCACCGAAGCCGACAAGACCAACGATACAACGTCGTTGATTCGCAAGCTTGAGCGAACTCTGTACCTAGTGACAAAACTACCGGACGAACAGTGGAAATTCCCGTCGTTTGATTTGCGCAAGAATGAAACGCTACACCGTGCCGCCATTCGCGGTCTTTGGAAACTCGGCGGCGACAACATGAATACTTGGGTTGTATCCAATACGCCGGCAGCCGTGGTACGATTTGACGATGGCCAGGTGGTTCCCCAGACCTCGGACAACACTCTGCGCGAGTTTTATATCAAGGCGCACATATTGCATGGCCAATTTGTGCCCAAGAAGAGCAAAAACGCCGAGTTTGCATGGCTCACAAAGGACGAGGTTGCCGAGCGGGTTGATAAGGACTACTTCAACCAGCTTTCGGTTGTTCTGAATGATCAGTAAAAATAACACTTTGTCGAATTATCCTACGACTAATGTCAATATGTATATAGTTTGGTCGCCCGTAAATACAAAATCAAATGCATCAAATTACTATACAAGACACAGTGCCAGAGCACGAGTTTTGACTGGGAGCACGGCGGCTAACTAACGTTGCTGGTTCTGCTGGTTTTGCATAAGAAAGGCCGCTAGCTGAGGAGGTAATGAAAGAGCCGGGTTCCCAGCATTGACGTTTGGACTACCAGCAGGAGGCGGAACAGACTGGGGGAATCCAGGCATACCCGGCATTCCCTGTGCTGCAACCATGGGCGGCATACCGGGTGCCGGCATGGCGGGCCATCCAGGAGCAGGAGCAGGAGCAGGAGCAGACGCAGGTGCTTGACCGCCGGCCTGCATGGTAGCCAACAACGCTTGGATTTCAGGGGGAACGGTCGTGGGCCCGCCAGTGGTATTAGGAGATCTGTGGTCTTGATTCCAGTTGCCTCGGTGATCCCGGTCCCGGTCCCGGTCCCGTTCCCGTTCGCGCTCATCATAGCTCGACTTTGGTCCGTTGCGCGACGAGTTCGTAGGCATGCGCTTGGAAATAGTTTTGGATGAAACTCCAGCGCCAATTTCAATGTCGGGCTCCTCAATGCTAATGCGGTCCCGCAGCGGCGCACCACCAGTACCACCGTACTCGGCGGTCAGAATCCACCGCTTGTCAGCCTCGGTCAGACGTGAAATGGGAATCACTGAAACACCCGACTCGTAGTGACAGCAGTCGCGAGGGCCAAATCCGACACCCCATCGGGCACGTAGTGAGTGGGTCCCGGTGCGATTGAGCTCCTCAAACTTCTCCTTGATGAGCTCAGAGTCGTGGCGGGTATACATCTTAACAAACGCGTGCTTCTTTTGTCGCTGGAAGATAATACTCTGGACAGGGCCATAGGGTCTAAAGCTGTCGTGAAGTTCTTCTTCAGTCATATAGTGGGGGATCCCGCCAACAAACAGCGTACGGCTCGTGACCCGAATGCTACCTGCTGGAAGCGATGGGTCTTCGGTTACTGGGTGGTGGCCCTGGGCGCCATACGGGCCGGTTCCAGGAGCAGTCGAGGTGCTAGGAGGAGGTTGGTTACCAGGACGAACAGGACTTCGGGACCGCCGACCACCACCATAGCGCCCATCTGGTGAGCGAGAGCGGTCTCGGCGGCCACCATATTCACGGCGATCACCACGATCACCGCGGTCACCACGGTCATACCGGTCGCGATCGCGATCCCGTCTATCATAACTGTCATAACTAAACCCGCCTAGCGACGGAGGAGCCTGTGATGGTTGCTGCTGCTGCTGCTGCTGATACGTCGGCACCGGCTGTACAGACTGCTGTGATGGGACAGGTGCTTTAGAAATGTTTGCTAGCGCTGCCAATATAGACGCCGTGTCTGGAACAGCAGCGGTGCTACCACCATTTTCAGTAGCTGTAGAGGCTCCCGTCGTAGGGTTGGTGGTGGCACCAGACTCAGACCGCTCAGCGCCTACTGGACCGGTGGACCCGCCTCCGCCAGGAAGAACATTCCTAGCGCTGGCCGACGGGCTACCTGGCGGAGTCGACGACCGGCTAAAATGCTTGTTCCACAGGGCACCCATAACCGGCTGCGGGAACGTCTCAGCCTTGTCCCAGATATCAAATACTTTACGAATCTTGTCCTT
>JAJLWU010000703.1:0-17681 GCA_030570855.1 Tardiomyces digboiensis | reverse complement strand
CCAGCTCAGATGGCTCGGTGTTCAACACTTTGTTAGCAGCCGACATCGCGTCCCGTCTGTATTAGTGAACCGTCGTACTCTCGTTTTGAAATTCCCAGTCCATTAGTTCAACTACAGCGACTGAGTCGGTAGAGTCGTGACAGAGTCTACGCGTGGAACAGCAGAATTTCCGATTAAGGTATGCGAGTGACTGCGATTTTTTTGAGTTCCCTGCCCTGTTGACAGAAACTAGCCCATAGTAAACATATGCTGCATAAGATGGCAACGGTTCCGACATAACAATATGCATATTGTTACAGCCCATCAGCCGTTTGTGCTAGTTCGAAGACCGTATCGTGGACACGCTGAGGGACGACGCCATTGAACAGGGAGAATGCGCAAGACAACTTCGGTGCTTGTCGCCGGATTTGCACTGCGTATAATATGTTTCCAAGTCTTTCCAGGGCTTTCTGACGTTCTAGGTGGCCGGGTAGAGTGTTGCACGCCAATAACCGCCTACAAACGGCTACTTGAAGGCTTGTACCTCTACAAAAATGGATCATCTCCTTATGATGGTGGCGTATTTCACCAATCGCCACTGCAACTTGCATTATTTGCGCTTGTCCCTGAGACCAACGTGGCAATGTCGCTAGTGTTTTGCACCGTGGATTTGTTTGCAGCTGTCGAGCTGGCACGGGCTGCTAGAGCACTTATAAAGAGAGAAACTCAATTAAGCTACGGTCCTCACGTACTCGTGGCTATATTCATGTTCAATCCCTACACGTTACTGTCGACTCTGTCGCGCTCGACACAAACGCTCACCAACGCGCTGGTGATCTCAGCTGTATCGCGAGCCCTCAATGGCCAAAGTATGCTCAGTTTGGCAATCCTCGCCCTAGCTTCCAACTTGTCATTTTACCCCCTTTATTTTGCACCAGCAATTATGCTGCTGGCTCGCGAGTATTCTCCGAGCACTACGCATGCAATTCCCGTCGCTCCCTCGGTCGAGGCTAGTACCGGAAAATCTGGCAAGAAAGGAGTAAACGAACCGATCGTCGCGGTCCCTAGCGTGCCCGAGTCAGCCATGCCAGAGCTTGTCCACTTTGTGAAACAGCACGCAGCATTTTTTGTTATCAGCTGTGGGCTGTTCTTCGGGCTCCAGTGGCTAACAGTTATGTCTTTTGATTTTGTGGACTCGTTCTACGGGACTATGCTGCTATTTAGAGAACTCCGCCCAAATATTGGTCTATGGTGGTACTTTTTTGTTGAAATGTTTGATTTCTTTCGGCCATTCTTTGTCGGAGTGTTTCAGCTCTTTCTGGCGAGCTTTTGTCTGCCCATTACTATAAGATTGCAGCGTATACCACTAGCAGCCCTTACGACCGTTAGCGGTGCTGTTCTTCTTTTCCGACCCTATCCAGAGATTGGCGATCTTGGTCTTCACTTTACTCTTTTGGCACTGTGCAAGCCTCTCTTCAAACTTTTGCGGTATCCACTCCCGGTAACTCTAGGACTTTTGTACGCATCGATCTTGGCCCCGACATTTTATCACCTGTGGATATACCTTGGGTCCGGTAACTCCAACTTCTTTTATGCCATCACCTTGGTGTATGCATTGTCCATGACCGTTTCAATCTCCGATGTGCTGTGGGCCGCGCTTCGCGTCGACTACGACGGCGGTGCAACTCCTAATTTATCGCAACTCTAGCTGTTTATGGAAATGTGCTTTCCTAGGAGTTTTGTTGATCTTTGTCAATTTCATCTAGGATAGAATCGAGCTCCTTCAAATCCTCTGTGAATCAGCATATATCATAACTGCTCTGGAATGTGCAAACACTGTGTTCGATTGCAAATCTTAAAAGGGCCACGTACTGGATATTGTAATTCGATTACTTTGGGCTTGCTGTAGGTCTCGCTTTAGGGCCTCTGTGTAAATCCGAGCAGCTTCAAGTGAGGCACGTAGGCTCTTGAGAGCGTTGAGTTCCTGATATTAGTTTCGCGCAATTTAGGTGCATTAGAAGGTCGCGCTTTCTTGAATAACTTTATATTAACAATTCTGAAAACTTGCCGAATCTACTTACAGACTCTCTATCCTGAAGCTGCCTGTGCAGCGTTTTCTTATCAGCCATAAGTTTAGGACCTGGTTGAGGTGGTCTCTGCTAGCCGCGTAAATATACTAGTGCGGCTGTTGTATAAGAATAATATTAGTAGCTAGGTGCATAACTGATTCTCATTGAACTGCTTTCTAAAACTCGACGCCTGCAAGAAATGCGCTTCTGTTAGTCGGCCAGTATACTCTTTGAAATATGTCGGTAAGTAATGGATCTTTAGATGGAGAGGCGTGAAATTTGTAGGTCATTGGCTAGATTCGCGACAGACGCCAGGACCGAGCAGACCTCAACCCTCAAACTGGCAGTGCTTTCGACAAACTCGTCGTGAATCTACCAAGCAAAAGAATATGGATTTGCTCTGCAATTCAGCATTTTTTTCGACCTGAATCGAGTTTAATTCTTGTTCTATATGGTGTGATTTACACTGAATGCCTATTACTTGGATATGGAGAGTTGTTACTAACACTAGTTTGCACCAGTGAACCCCAAACCGTTTTTGCAAGACTTGACTGGCCGCAACGTGCTTGTCCGGCTAAAATGGAATGAGACTGAATACAAGGGAAAGCTCGTGTCTGTCGATACATATATGAATCTGCAACTTGACGACGCCGTCGAATACATCCAAGGAAAGCAACAGGGAGAGATTGGCGAGGTCCTTATTAGGTGCGTATAACAACTTCTGGGACTAAATGTACAAGGCTATGAATCTTATTACTTGCTACTTAGTCGCGCCCGCAATCTAACATCAGGTGCAATAATGTATTATGGATAACGGAGGATAAAGAGGATGACGTACGCATGGAAGACTAATTAGAGTTTTAGAGATGCTAATTTTCTATTTATTCACACTTGTAACACCTCGTCGAGGATATTCTCGTACATGCTTGCTTTCCATGAGTGCATTACTGTATACCTGTTACAAAACTGTGTTTACTCTCAATTAAATTAGACGTGCCCCTTATATGGCAAGGTACTCTCCCGTATACTGCTATTATGGATTTAAATCTCTTCATAGCGCATCAGCAAACTCTATGGGACCTATTGTGAAACTGACAAGTGTGTGGAGCACGTTGGGTGGAAAACTGCAAACCAATTAGATGGAATCTAACGATATCGGGTTAGCCACTGGCCGCAGCGCCGGATGTAGAACCATCAACCCAGCATCTCGATCCTCGGCTCTAAGCCAATTTTTTACTGCCCATCATACAGAATTTGGAAGGAAACTGGGCATTTCATTGTGACAACGGCGCAGCCACATGCTGACATAATTACGTCATAGTGCATTCATTGTTGCCCAAACGTTGCTCAGAAATATTTGGCTTGCCATTTATTTGCCATGGATAGGAATCTTGTAGCAAAGATCAATTGAGTTTAAAATGAGTTTACAAGATTCTAACAGAGAGGGCCTGGATATTGGTGAGTCGGAATCCAGTGTTCGAAAACCGCATCGTGGTTATGATTAACAAACGTGCTAACAGTAGTTACAAAGGGCCTCAAGCTCTTCTTCCACAGTCACAAGCCAGAATTTTTGAACCATGGAAAGGCAGGCGGTGCCTATGATGGTGCCGGGCACCTGACTATTTGGCCAGTTGCGGTATTTGTGCAGTCAGTGATTGACTCTGCCCGCGTTTTCCCAGACACAAAGAACACTGTTGTGCCAGCTTGCCGTGCGTTTTATCCGTATTACAGCCCCGACTACCGAATGTACTGTGCATCGGTCAACTTCAGCGGCAATCGAGATATATACTACGACGATAATGCTCAAGTGGCTTCGTGTTTTATCACTGGCTATGAAGTCACTGGCGACCGCGAGCTGCTGGGACGTGCTGTCGAGCTGGTAAACTCGCTAATGGGTGGACAGGACCGTGGAAGATATGGTGGAGTTCGCTGGCACATGGAGAAGCAAGGCTCCAACACCTGCACTACGGCCGAGGTCGGTGTAGCATGCGCGCGACTAGCACGACTTGTGCAAAATAACCAGAACTATGTCCAATTTGCACAGATGTGCCATCAATGGATCTTTGAGCGCGTCCAGGATAAAGGTGACAAGTTGATATGCGACGGCCTTGAACCCGATGGTGATCATTTTAAGCTGAACGATGCAAAGTGGACCTACAATCAAGGCACCCCATTAACATTGTCGGCACTGTTGTACAACATTACTGGTAACAAGGCTTATTACGAAACTGCAAAGGAGCTGGTATTAGCTGTGACCGACCACAACACTGCCATATTTGATCGTGACACACCACGCATGGAGACTCGACAATACCGCGACTCGACTGCTTTCTACCAGCTGCTGGCTGAAGGATTTGCTGACTATTTACTTTTCTTTGGCCAGTTTGAGGACCCCAAAGTTGCCGAGCGAATCGTGAACCAAGTCAAGGACACTCTACACTACGTTTGGAAATACATGCGAGATCCGCACGACGGACTATATTTTAACACATTCAGTATCTGGAAGATTGACCAGAGGCGCCGTGATGCCTTCCAGGAGTTGACGGGCGAGAACAAGACGTTTGAGCCGGATTCTGGCGAGCGAGAGCAGGGTGATGGGCCAGTGGAGAAGCGACCATTTGCAAAGACTCTCATGGGTTGTGGAGCAGCCGCCCGCGTTTTCTTCCAATCGGCTCGGCTAGTTCCCACCCCGGGCTTCAATGACCCGCTACAGTAAGAGCAGACGGCCGATAGATGTCAGGTATTAGTACAATATAGTTTTTTAACAAGTGCAAGTTTTGAATGGCAGTGACCACATAAAAATGCATTCTCGGGCCCGTCCTCTGGCATACATGCGCATAAATATGAACAAATGCATGGGACAACTCAAGCAAGGACATACAGTCTGCATTGGTAACCTACATCATTCCCATTACATGTCAACATGGCGAGTAATGGTGGTACAGATGTGCCAGTAGATGATGACATTACGCTGAGTGTGTTGGCAGACGTGCCCATAGAGGCTAGCGCTGTTTCTGCCGATATGGACGTCGACAAGGCGGACAAAAATATCAACAGCGAAAAGGTATGTTCAACGGTGCATTTGCTCTGCATTAGTTTCCCGTTTGGAGTATATGCTAATGTATAGGACGAAGGAGAGAGAATAAGAGAAAATGCCGTGAATGTCCGTGGTGTCGACGAGCTATCAACCAAGGACATCGAATCGTATGCTCGACACTATTATCCGGATCATCGAGCCAAGGTGGAGTGGGTTGATGATTCTTCTGGTAAGTAGCTTTCGCAACCAGGTCTACCTTGTTCCACGTTCATTTTGTCTCTGCATTTTCTGACTAAAGTAAACTTATGCTACTATGAAGATGAATGGGCGGCCGATGCTCTTACTGCCTTCACTTCGGAGGCAGCTTATTACGAAGGGCACGACTACGGGCTGACGGACCCGCGCCCAGGAAAGACACACCCAGACAAGCCTGGTATTAACTTGATTGTACGGTTTGCAAAAGAAAAGGATAGAAAGATTAAAGGCGCCCGAGATATGAGCAGGTATTATTTGCTTCACGGTGAGCCGGAAGATCGGCGGCCATACGCAAAGTCTGCCTTCTGGGATGACGACAAGGACTTGTTTCCGGAGCTCGGCGATGATCTGTTTCCTGACAGGGTTCGTGACCGAACACAGGATGCACGTCTCAAATCAGATGTGCCGTCATCGTCGCATAAAAGATCCAGTCACAGTCGGAAAATCCGCAACGACGACGATCTCTTCCCAGATAGAGATTTAGGCTCACGCTTGGATATGGGCCAAGATAGAGCACGAGCTCGCAATCGCTCACGGTCTCTAGGTCGTCGCAGGAGAGCAGATCATGACACACCCAGCGGTACTTGGACCAAGGGAGAACTCTTGAAACCCCAGAGTCTGCGAGAGAGAATTTCTGTTAGGTCACGCTCGAGGTCGCGTTCTCCTCCTCGTCGTCACAGAGGTAGGCGCACTGCTGCGGATCATTTTTAGCTGATTACCGTATAAATTGCGCCGTAGATACTATTAGGTAATATTTCGTCATCCCGTCCGCAAAACACGTTGTATGTGTTTAACATATGCGGGCTACAGACTATGGCGCAATATATTTTGTTGAATGCAATGCTCATATAATGTTTGGCGTGACGACTCTCGTATGGTTCACAACTTTATTGGCTGCGTCTAGTTTAAGTCCGAGAGTTTTTTGTCGACAAGGTAGCTCACAATTCCGATTTGCTTCTCCCTTTGCCGTATTCAGTTTCCGTTACTTGTTAACAGTCTTGTTTCTTTAAAGGTCAGTGCACGCGCTCTCCAATCACCGAAATTCATAGTAAATGGCTATCATGCTCCATCCGCGTCCTGCGCGTTCTGTTGTTCTTAAGAGACGTGTAAAATACGACAACAGAGTGTAAGGAATATAAATCGTGGGAAACTATCGAGCGAAGCTGTGGAGACAAATAAAAATAACTTTCGGAAACGGAACGGGATCGAATTATAGTAAATGCTCCTGTTGCGTGCACTGTTACACTAAGTGACATGACGCTGACTCACAACTCAATTTTATTTGCTACGGCGTATCAAACGTTTCCGGCGGGACATCTTTAGTTCCGTCTCCAGAGGAAGTCGCTCGGGTACCTGAGGCGGTACCTCGAGCTGTACATTAGATCTGCGCACTTAAGAAAGCCAAGTCGGCCGGGTGGCATGTCACCCTAGGATAACTAACTAGATGGAATCGCCCGCATCATGTTTCCCGTGGTGCTTTCTGGTGTCATTATCCCCGCATTCTCGCAAATAGCCAAATCAAATCAACTGGACTAAGTATATCGCAACAGCCAACTAGTCAACAGACCTTGATTATATTCTTTTGAGTTTCCAGCATAAGTTGTTTTGTTTCTTGAGGAAACGGATCTTTGCATTCCCTATAGACGGACATCGGGTATCAGGTGCCTGCCACCCGGAGTTAGTTTTTGCCCCGCAGCCGTAGCCGCCCATCACGCAGAGCCCATATTTTTGCAGAAAGGAGACTTTAGACCCTACCAGTGTTCCGAGGATGGAAATTAACTTGGTCCGGAGAATAGAGTCTTTCAATAGGCAAACAATTTTTAGTCCATCTGTACGCTGTCTTGCTTAACTTCAAAAAGTTATCCTAGTTCCCGGTCAGCGTGTGGGGAAGTTTCCTTCCGGGATCCGGTGAATCAACCTGCCCGAAGCCCTGGATCCCAGCTTGGTCCCTGGAGTCCTAACCTCAATATAGCTTAAAGTCAGCCGCAGCACGGCGTTGGCATCGAGGAACTGTCCTATAAAGATGTGCCAAACTGTTAATTAGTTCTCACATCAACGAGCTTTTGCAGCATCAGACAATACGCAGCGATATTTGCAATTCTTATCTTCTCCGTCTTAAGCAGTCCGAAGGTATGTATCATGTCCAAATGAAAGCTTAACCTTTCTGACGAACAGGTCGTGGTTCAATATTTTCCTGGACTCTAGTGACTTGCTCTTGAGTAAGTTGTGACTAGTTGCAAGTGGCTAAACTCCTCTGTGTGCTTGTCCTACGATTATTTAGCAACCAATACACGCTTCCCCATATTTCTGCTTAGTTCCTAAGCCGCACATGACGGGACCAAATAGAAGATCCCGGGTTCTCTAGGGTTACGTATCCAATAGCCATGACAACGATTGCAGGGAATCGTCGCGCAGACTTTTAATTAATGGCTTTGGGACTTTCTTTCCGTGCAATTGTATAGTCTTCGCAATTACGGTCGCAAATGCAACTCACACCAGACAGCGAGTGACGAGGGAAACGCTACTCTCCCAGAGAAGTATAACTAGAATCTAGACGAGTATGATGCTGAGCAGCGAAGGGTCCACGAGCTCGCGCGTCAGGTTACTCACGCGTCTGTCGTCCACTGGGAAACGCCGATGGCAGAGCTGGTCAAGACCATGTCTGCCAGTTCTATGGCCAAACCGGGCCTGAATCCATTCTCCAGTGAAGCCGACGGCTCTGTCATTAACTCCAATTCTAAGAACTTTAGTTCCGTCGGGTGGTCAAAGAACATGTATAGAATCTACCAGAGTGATCCGGAGCGTTACAAGCCCTTTGAGCTGGGGGTCTCTTAGCGAGATCCCGCCTGTACGGCTACGGCACCGTCGCAGATTTCCAGGTGACTGCATACAATATTGGTCTCAAATCGTTGCAGTTTGTCAAGAGTGCAGCTCGTGACTTTAAAGATGGCACGCGTGTGGACATCCTGCGACCCATGATCGGTGTTGCAAACCCAGGAGAACTCACAGTTCTCTTGGGGCGTCCTGGTGCTGGCTGTTCGACGTTTCTCAAAGCCATCGAGTCGCAGACGTATGGTTTTCATTTTGACAAGAATTCAAAGAATAATTATAGTGGAGTGACGACTGAAGAAGTCTAGTCCACTTATCGTGGTGACGTCGTGTACTGTGCTGAATCCGAGACGCACTTTCCGCATCTTACCGCCGGTCAGACCCTTTTGTTCGCTGCCAGGATGAAGACCCCCGAGAACAGAATTCCAGGAGTATCTGTTCTTGAATATGCGACACACATAAGAGATATGGTCATGGTCACATTCGGCCCATCTCACAGAATGGACACTAAAGTTGGAGCTGATCTAGTCCGCGTTTCAGGTGGCGAGCGCAAGCGAATTTCAATTGCTGAGATTGTACTATCAGGTGGAGCACTACAGTGCTGGGATAATTCCACGCGAGGTTTGGATTCGGCCAGCGCTCTTGAGTTCGTTAAATCACTCAAACTTGGCTGTAAGATTTTCAGCAACACGTCGTTCGTGGCTGTTTACCAATCATCAGAAGAAATGTCTAACCCTTTTGACAAGGTTATTCTTCTCTATGAGGGTCGTCAGGTTTATTCTGGTCCGGCGGGGTTAGCTAAAAGATTCTTCTACGACATGGGTTTTGGCGCAAAATCGCGCCAGCCGACACCCGATTTTTTGACTTCGCTCACCCAACCGTCGGAGAGCATTATTAGACCAGGATTTGAGCACTCTGCCCCACGCACACCTGATGAGGTCGCAGCCCGCTGGAGGCAGTCGGTTTTGTATCAAGATCTGATTCAAGAGATTGAAGAGTTGAATGACCAGTTCCCTATTGCTGGTCCGTCAGTAGCGGCACTCTATGAAGCTCATAAAGCATGCCAGTCTCCAAAGCTATTTCGCCGGTTACCTTATACGGTTAGCTTTGGGCAACAGATCCGTATTCTCAATGGTGCTGAACAATGTCCTGCCGGAGCCAATCCTGCCGAGTGGATGTTACATGGCATTGGCGCTGCTCCTGGTTCTGTAGCCAAGTTTGACTATGCCGAGACGTGGAACAATTCGCCTGAGTGTGTTGCAGTTCATGCGGAGATTGAGTTGATGATGAGCGAGTTCGGTGTTATTAGTCGTGCAGTTAGCGGTCAAGGTACGAAGTCGAATAACCTGAAGTCTCGCGAATTTGATGCGTCGCTGATTTCGCACTACTTTATTTGTCACTCGTCGAACCTTTGAGCAGTACTGGCGATCCCCGCCATATATCTGGTCAAAGATTAGTCTCGCTGTCTTTTCTTCGTTGTTTAACGGGTTTTCATTCTTCAAAGCGCAAAACTCCCTATCCGGGATGCTGAATCTCATGTTCTCGCTTTTTATGTTTACTATGGTCTTTAACTCTCTTGTACAACAGTTCATGCCTTACTGGGTTGTTCAACGAGATTATACGAAGCAAGAGAGCGCCCATCGAAGATATACTCATGGAAGGTGTTTGTAGCCTCTCAGGTCACCGGTGAGGTCCCTTGGCAGATCTTTGTTTCCGTTCTTGCCTTTCTTTGTTGGTACTATCCCGTTGGATTTTATCACGATGCCTCGTACGATTATGCAGTTGTTGAGCGTGGAGGTCTAATGTACTTTTATGTTCTCGTTTTCTTTATCTATATCCCATCCATGGCGCAGATGTGTATCGCAGGAATGTAATTGACAAATACTGCGACTAACATTTGCTCTATGCTCTTTACGCTGAGTCTTCGTTTCTGTGGTGTCCTGGTAACCAAGGAGTCTCTTCCTGGTTCTGGGTCTTCATGTATAGGGTATCGCCGTTTAATTATCTTATATCTGGCATGCTTTCGGCTGGGATCGCCAATGCACCAGTTGTCTGTGCTGCACGCGAATTTATTCAGGTCAATCCTCCGTCTGGTATGACTTGTCAGCAATACCTTCAGTCTTATTTTGAGGTGACTGGCGGGTACGTTGCCAACCCAAATGCGACTTCTGACTGCAATATTTGTTCACAGAGAGATACAAACAGCTACCTTTCGTCAGTCGGGTCCTTTTATGATCAATGGTGGCGCAACTTAGGCATCTTCATTTCATTTATCGTGTTTGAATACTCCATGACTTTCTTCCTCTATTGGCTTGTGCATGCGCCAAAAAGCAAGGACCGTGCTAAGAAGGGGAAGCCCAACTAGAGCTTATAGACTACACAATAACTTGATTAATTCGGTTCCGAGATTCCTTGAAGCTGTACGCCGCAAAGTTTCTGCGCCGGTGATGAGTGACCAACACTACAAACACAGTTAATGGTAATAATAGTAGGTCAATAAGTAATAATTCATTGTCTGTTTGAGCTGTTTGAGCCAGAAACACATCAAAAATTAGAAAGCCACGTTTGAATGTTAAGCTTTCGTTAAACTAAAATTGCGGTCAGAGAGATCTTGTCAGCCTCCTGATGGTGTTCAAGGAGATGCTGGGTATTTTAGTGTCAAGCGCAACTAAAGGTTAGATTGATTACGATATGTAGATAGAGGTGCTGCTCACCTAAAGCTTAGAATAACCAGCAATGTACCGGTAGGGAGTTGGTGGCTAACCTGGCAGCTCTTATATGGTAGCTGATGCATAAGTATCAGCAATTAGGAGTTGCCCTTATCATTGGTAAGTTATGATAGATTTATCTAATATTAAGGCCTGGTCCTATAGCTGGTCTCACTGCTCACAGATCAAACCATTGGCACTCTGGCCGAGTTGGTCTAAGGCGTAGGATTAAGGTTCCTATCTCTTCGGAGGCGAGGGTTCGAATCCCTCGGGTGTCACTATTTTTGTTTACGTCCTTGGTGGTGGCCCGGTCATCCGATATTCCAAGACAGTTGTTGGCTAAAGGTTTGGTGAAGTAAATGACGGCTGCGTACTCCCAAAGTGCTACTGACCGTCAGTGCTATGGGCCCTACGGCCACGAACTAGATTTTTCGACTGCTCACCACATTCTTGGGCATTTTGAAATGCATTTCAACTCGTCAAATATGTACAAATTCCCGAGCTTGGGCTCTACGCTGAGGGAGACGCACCCTTCTCAAAATCATCTGCAAGATACTTGTCAAAGGCATCGTTGCGTTCAGGGAATGGGCGGGGTCCAAGGATCCGCACAAGATCGGCTCGGCCAATAGTCTCCTTGGAAAGGAGTTCCTCAGCGATTAGTCCTACTTCCTCCCTCTTCTCAAGAAGAAGCTGCTTACATCGCTCATGTGCTTCGTCGACAATGCGCTTGACTTCCTTGTCAATCAGCTCTGCGGTCTCCTCGGAATACGGCTTCTGCATCTCGCCTTGGTTGCGAGGAAGAAATACGTTACCAATGCCTTTAGACATGCCGTACGAGGTAACCATAGCTTGTGCCATCTGAGTGACGCGCTTGAAATCATCGCCTGCACCAACAGTCACGCTATCAAAGTGTATCTCCTCAGATACTCTACCGCCCAGTGCCATGGCCATGCGATCTAGAAACTGAGATTCGGTTGTAACATAGGCATCCGGTGGAAGGTATTGCGCATATCCCAGTGCAGCAGAGCCATGAGGTATGATGGTCACCTTGACAAGAGGATCAGCGTATTTGAGGTACCAACCACAAATAGCATGACCAGCTTCATGATAGGCGACAATCTTGCGCTTCTGCGGCGCGAGAACGCGAGACCGGCGTTCCAGACCAGCAATAACTCGATCGAGAGCCTTTTCGAAATGGATCATCTTCACCTGGTCAGCGCCAGTTCGAGCAGCAATGAGGGCGGCCTCATTACAACAGTTGGCAATGTCAGCGCCGGCAAAACCCGGAGTCATGGCTGCGAGTTTGCCTGACAGCTGCTTGATCTCCTTGTCATATTTGATCTTCCCAAGGTGAACCTCAAAGATCTCCCTGCGGCCCTCCAGACTGGGTAGGTCAATATTAATATGACGGTCAAACCGACCGGGTCGCAGTAATGCCTTGTCGAGGACGTCAACTCGGTTGGTACCCGCTAAAACTACAACGTGGTCCTTCGAGTCAAAGCCATCCATCTCTACCAGCAATTGGTTCAATGTAGCTTCGCGCTCATCGTTGCCACCACGCATAGCCTTGCCTCGCGCCTTTCCAATGGCATCGATTTCATCAATGAAGATGATGCTGGGAGCGCCTTCCTTTGCCTTCTTGAACAAATCACGCACTCTGCTTGCACCAACACCACTGAACACTTCAATGAACTCTGAGCCACTAACCGAGTAGAATGGCACTCCAGCTTCGCCAGCAGTCGCTTTTGCCAAAAGCGTCTTACCTGTACCTGGGGCACCAGATAGAATAGCACCACGAGGAATCTTTGCACCAAGAGCCTCGTACTTTTTGGGGTCCTTGAGGAAATTGACAAACTCCATAATCTCCTGCTTAGCCTCATCCATACCAGCAACATCATCGAATCGCACCTTGACATCCGTCATAGAATTGTACAGTTGGGCACGACTCTGGCCCATGCCAAAAATGCCGCCGGGGCCACCGGCAGCACCAGCTCGAGTAGCGGCTCGGCGAGTCATCCACAGAAGAAAACCGACCAACAAAAGCGTAGGCAGAAACCCAAACACCGCTGCCCCAAGACTGCCACCCTCTTCAATGTAGGTGACAGGAATCCGGTCGTGAACAGGGATACCAAGACCATTCTGGGCTTCCTCCAGATGCTTCTCAAAGGTTTCGACTGATCCAATGGTGAAATAGACGGGTCCCTCCTCAGGATGAACTGTCGTAACTCGTACAATACTGCCGTTAACCACGGTCAACTGCTGGATCTGACCTTTATCCAAGTAACGAGTCTTGACGTCCTGCCACGTTGTCTCGCGGTCAGTTCCCGACGGCGTCAACAGTGCGAACACCAGGATCATCGTGGCAAGTCCAAATACAACCTGCTGTAGATTAATCTTGACTTGGAAAACTTTGAAGTCCTTAAAGTCCTTCGATTGAAAGTCAAAACCTGGCGGCATTTTATTGGCCTGCTGCTTGTTACTGCTGGAATTCTTGTCCTTATTGGGCCCACCAGACCTGTGAGGATCTTCTTGTTCGTGCGAGTCCTCTTCTGGCTCTTGGTCCTCGTGCTCCCGATACCTCTCTCGGTTCTTTTCTTCCAGAGCCTTTCGCTGCAGTAACTCCGACATTCTCTTCCGTGCAGGTCGTTTGCGCAGAGGTTGTAAACTGGGCCCATTTGTATGAATTCCAGCTACCTGGAAAGCACAAGCTCTCGTCGCCGCGGTGGCCGCCACCGCTCCAAAACCAATGCCGCCTCGCATCCGGCTGGCAAGCAAACTTCTAGCCGGTGGGCCAAATGCTCGGGCCGCAAACCTCATCCCGAACATTGCACAAAGCTTGTGGCTTTTATCCTGACGTCAGAGGTTGTTGGTTTCGTGATGGAGATGCGTGCCACACTGACATTTGAACATTTGCGAAAGATTACCCGGTCGTCATCATGCCAGTCTCGACCCTAGTAGTTGGGTTGACAGACTTAAACACGGTAATTATTTTTATTACAGCTGGAGTGTGGCATTGATACACTAAAAGTAAATCATTAACATGTATTCACATGTCGTATTTTAAATGCTTTCTTGTGATCTTTACAATTCTCTCTCTCAGTTTATTCCTTCAGCGTCATGCTGTTGGAACAACTAATATTTGTGTTAGGAGATATTTAACTCCACGGGCAGTTCACCATGAGCTATGCTTGCTGGCGGTGGTACAGTTTTGTATTATACTATATCGTGGTCGTACCATGTCGTACCTATGATTTGTGACCCAAGCGTTAGCTTAATAGACAATAGCAACACTCAGGGTCTCAGTTGCATTGCAGCTATGTATATTGGAGCTATGGGTGCGGTCATAAGTATGGTTCTTCCTGTTTTAGTGGCTCAGTACACGGTTGGCAATGGGCATTCTCAAGCGTGATTGCTAGTAAACTGGATAGCCAGCTAGGACCCTCGATTGACACAATTCATATTACATACATATTCTAGGTAGAGGCGTTCCAAGGAATTGAGGTGAAATCTTGATCCCACGTATAGAGGAAGGTAGGAAATTGGAACAGACTGTGCATCATGGAAACGTCAGCCACGCTGCCGTCAGAAGAGGCACTAGATGGCTGTTGATAAAATTCTTGGCCCTGGCCAACATTGCCTACCTGGGCAGAAGGCGTCTGGTCCGCAATGTTAACCAACATATTAAGATCACTGGATCCGTATGGCGACGTCCCTGCGCCATTGACAGGGTGCTGTTCTGGCATGCGTGGCTTCTCGACGAGATTGTGGATAGAAGTCGGCAAAGACTTCCTTTGAGGCTGATCTCCAGGGTGAGCAAACGACGATGCCGGCGATGAGCTCGTGGAGCTTGCCTGCGACTGAGACTGGGCCTTTGAGACAATGTTATGAGCAATGGAGTTCATGTATCTCATAAAAGTCGTCATGATCAAAGAGCTGTCGAGTTCATCCGCTGCCGACGAGTTTAGAGACTCAATGAGCCTCTGAACTTCGCCTAGCAGATTCAAGTCATAGCGAGTGGATGCGTGCTTTGGTTTAGTTACGCACTTGATTATCAGCGTGATGTAGGCACTGGCAACGAAATACAGGGCGCCCCACATTAGCTTTATGGGCCAACCATGGGTATTTAGGAACAGGCTGAGTGTTGTGCGAGCTCCCTGAGAGCAGATTTCCATCGAATTGAACAGTCGCGGATACCGAGCGGCACTACCTGTGTTGGCGGCGCCCGGAACTATACCATTTGGCGACGACGTGACCGAATTGGTTCCCGACTTGTCCCTGCACCCATCGTTGATGGTCATATTGACCCATGACGGTCGGTATGCTATGACGCGATGAATCATTAATAACAGACGGTAGTAGTTGAAGTGGAGGTAGATGACCATGGTGCTTCGGTAAAAACAAGGGCTCCGGATATTTGACCATTCAATATCCTTTGGCGTAGACACCTGATCTGGCTTTGGCTGCACATCGCTGGGAAGCGACTCTCTCCACTTTTCGAGAAGCTCGTCACAGAATGCGACATTCCGCACAAGCTCTGCAGGTGACTTTTGGGTCGCAGTCGCCGAGTATAACTTCTCAAACACAGACTGATAGACCCGGAAGAGATCCACCAAGTATTTGAGCACGTCGACCACGTTGTCTTCCCCATCAAGAATTGGAAGAGTACTGGGGTGCTCTGTGGAGACATCAATATCCGGAACTGTTGGAGGTCGTCCAATCTTCATTGCCACGTCCCTATCCATTGCATATATCAGCCACCAGAGTGTTCTTTTACGGTTCGACTCTTCAGCTGACAACCCAGCATAGCACTCGCGCCGATTTAACCCCAGATCACAAGCTAGTTGTATTGCCTGTTGGACTAGAAGACCCACTGGATGCGGAGACGGCGAACACTGTAGCGAAATAACCATGAGCGCCAAACCTTGGAGCAAAGGCATACTCGGAGCAAGCAGCATGGTACGCCGCCTGTAGTAAAATGTATTTATCAAGTGAGATCGCGTGATTGACTCTATCTGATCGGGAGTCCAAGTAATGGTCGAATCAAAAAGTGATATGTCACTAGTAACCAACGTCACGAGACCATTCAGAATCAACTTTTCTGCATAACCGTTTGGACACAATGATCCGTCATTAGCAAATTCTGCTTGAATTAGTTTGTCTACATCATCCGGCTTGATGACGTGTCTCCACACACTTGGGCCCATACGATGAATGGCAGCGCACTTGCGTACAAGCGATTCATCGAGTGGATATGGACGTGCGATAGGTTCCGAAAGTATCTGGATCTTTCGAAATTGCCCCTCGCACATATCGTTGAAAATGCCAGCGATCTTGTCGGTCACCGTTTTGTCTTCGCTCTTTTCGCTCAGCCACTGCATTCCCTTAGTAGAAAATAGAACCAGAGGCGGTCCGTTTGACACATATTTCTGAGTGCCTCTTCGGCAGCTGATGCCAAACAGATCATCCTTATCCAGTTGGGAGTAGTCCATATTGTCGCCCCCGACTGAGATGAAAAACGATGTTGGCGGCGCATCTTCCTCCTTAGCCCATCCACCATCATCACTCCCGCCTTCCTTTGACTCTTCATACTCTTCGTGACCAGATTCGATCTCATCTTCATCGTCCTCGTTGCCTGCAGCCTCGGGTTGCGGTCCCGGATCCGATGCAGCATCTCCAGCTCCGAGCTTTCGCTTCTTGGCAGCTGGCACCAGAGCTTCCAACAGAGTCTCAATACGGGACATACGCGACTCCAGTTCAGTCATGTGCGCCTTCTTCTTGCGACGGGGCTTTTTCTCCACTTGTGAGTAGACGCATTTTGTGTGATAGTTGACGCAGTTCTTACAAGATGGTCGCTCGGCGTCACATTTTATCTTCTTCTTGCGACACCAGTCGCAGGCCTGTGTGACCCTTTGGCGCTTCATTCCCTGGGTTTTGTCGTCGTCACTATCCATCTCAATGACGATGCCTCGTGTTCAATGAGCCCTTGGTGGCAAACTGGGACGAGAGTCGACGCGGTTCTAGGGACCTCTGTAACACTTGGGAAAGAGACAACGCACTCTGACAGTCACTTGCGTGTCTTAAAATCACCTTTAAAATATAACACCTGTGTTGAGCAACCCGTCCGGATAATCCGAATATGATCAAGTTGCCGTCGTCCTAGACATTTTCGTTTAATATGCTCAGCCACGAATGCATGCAGGCCGATCTATGCACTCCACTTTATAGAGTGTCGCCGTTGCCGCACAACCGAACTCTAAAAGCATCAAGGCAGTTGGCGTCTCGTATCGCTCGGATCAAACTAGGAAGGCGTAATGGCAATAGCAGGAGCTATACTCAAGAATAAAATATCACGGTATTAGTATATGACAATGGGACACGAGTTGTCCGAAGATTTGAGTTGAATATCAGTGAGTTTTTTTTCAATGAACTGCTCGGATCCGGCCAAGTTAGTGGTCCGAGAGCCCGCAATCGAAAACATTACATGCGGGGGCGGGAAGTTCCTCAAATATCGGGGCTCTAAATATAAGAAAACGAAACGATAAACACGCGGCGGCAGCGATGCAAGAAATTATTGAAAACATTATAGACTACGCATATCAGCAAGACAGATCTACTAGTGTATTTGGAATTAAACACCCATGACCACATGAAACTGGATGGACTTTTGATCCGACCGCTTATTTGAACTTCTTTCCGAAGAGGATGAGCTGAAGCTGGTCGTAAAGCGAAAGCACACCGGCACCAGCAACACCACGGAGAATGTTGGCACCAGCACCCTTGAAGAGCGAAGAAACACCCTCGGAA
>JAJLWU010000702.1:0-17876 GCA_030570855.1 Tardiomyces digboiensis | reverse complement strand
AGACGTTTATAACCCATTCATTTAAGTAACCCCTCTAATAGAGTCTGATATTTGTGACAATTACGCAGGTATATCCATAATAAATCTATCACCATTCAAAGGATTGCCTAATCCGTAGTCTAAATGAAAGTGTCTGTTCGGGGTCCAAGAGCAAACGCAATTTCGCACCGAACTTCGCGCATCATGAGCCTCCAGTAACGAAGCTTAATAAAAGGGCTGACTTGGAGGCGGCATGCCGTACCAATATTGGCCGCTGGTGGCCGCCTGTTCCGATTGAGGTTGAGCAAATGGCTGGGGAAAGGTTGGATACCCGTAGGAAGGAGGTGGATGGCCCCCAGTAATCTTTCGTGGAGGCGCCACTCCAGGTCCAGGAGGTGGTGCCTGCTGAGGAAACATTGGAACGCCACTGGCAGGGTTGTATGCGCCAGTAGGTGGCGGGATTGGCGGCATCATGGGGCCCCACCCCTCGGCCATCCGGTAAAACGGGCGCTGTTGGGGACGCGGAGGGCCACCAAGTAACTGCGAAGCTACAATTCCATATTCATAGTGAGGATTTTGTAGCTGAGGGGAAGCGGCAGTATCGTGATCACTGCTGTCGGCAGATTGCAGCGTGGAAGTCGAGGGACTGGCTGTTTGATGTGACGCACCTGAAGACACGACAGGCGTAGGAGGCAGCGGAAGAGGGGCATCAGCAGAGGAATTGACAGCACACATCCAAATTCTGGTCTTGTAGATGCGAAACAACTCGCGCACAAGATCTCTAAAATCAATGCGGTGTGAGGCGGAGTAGAAGAACGTCAATTTCCTGCCATCCCATTGATACTCGGCGTCGATCACACTCATATTCAGACCCTTTTCCTCAACCTTGTGCATGCACATAGCCACTGCTTTGTCTTCATTCGCCTCCTTTGTAATAATCTGATGAATCTCCGACAGCTGGGCATACCGCAGAATTTGCTTGGGCATGGTTACTGGAGGAGTCGATCCACTCGCACTTCCGCTGGCAGCATTGGGATTGTGCTGCAAAATGGCCTTTTGCTCTTGATGGCGTCTGTATTTGAGCATACCTGCTTCTTCCAACGTGACATGATCTTTGACAACACGTCCCAAGTCGCGGCCGCGATCCGCATCAACTATTACGAGATCGTTGACAAGAACCGTTAGGTTTGAATTCTCAGGAATGAAAAAAACGTCCAAACGCCCCCCCTTGAATTGTACAAAATAGAGTTTCCTCGACGGTACAGAGATCAGGGCCGCTGCTTCGCTGGAACTCAAGGGCGGGTGGTGTTGATCCGAAGTAGTCGAGGAACCTTTTCTATCAAAGGAAAAATATCGATCGATGTGGAGTTCAAGCTGCTTGTCCATAACAGCGCCGCCGCTGTTTGGGCGTGCTTCCCCATCTCCCGATTGCTGGCTACTACCGGTGCCAGTTTTGGAGCTGACGGGTTGAGCCAGATTTCGAGACGAATCGCCAGAAGCGTCGTCCGACGTATCTCTTGTTGTTATCGTCCAATTAGTATTAGTACCTGTTGACTGATCTGTCGATGACGTATTTATTGTTGTTGTTGTTGTTGTTGTTGTTGTCGTGCCTTGTCTAGTCTCATTAATGTGCTGCTCTCCTGCATATGAATGTCTTCGCGAACCCGGTACCATCCAGAATAAGGAGTTCTGGCCAATTGGTGCTATGTGCTGCTGCATAGGGGGCGGTGCCATTGACGATGAGGGACCTGTCATTGACACCTGTGCTGCGGATTGGCTGAGCTGTTCCTCGTAATCCTCTTCTGCAAACGTATCCAGAAGGTGCGGACGGTTTCCTCCTAAGCCACCACCGCCACCATCTCCACCACCGCCGTTGCTGCCATTCATGCCATTAGCTGACGACCCACCCGCAATGCCTGCATGCGGGAAGCTCAAGCTACGATAATTCTTTTTCTGACCCGGAGACACTGGTATGACAAAGTCGCTCCGAGAGGCACTGCCACCACTTCCAGGCGTTCCAGGTACTACAGAAGGCTCCACAGTGCCAATTGCTGGAGATGACGTTATTCTCGACTGATCGTCACCCCTGTCTCCTCCACCACCCGGTCCTCCATTACCGGTCGCTCCAACATTCCAGAGCGACCAATTGGGTCCGGTTCCAACAGCAGGAGCCCTCCCCAATTGAGACAGCCAGCGGTCCGTGTCTATTAGAGGATGGATCGTTGGGTTTGAAACAGTGGTGCCCAGCCTGGGGAGCTCAGGCCCATGAGCAATAGGAGAACCGCCGCCGCCTTGAGCGGTCACTCTGCTGCTACCACTAATACCGATACCGACACCGACAATACCCAGTGCAGGAGTATTTTCCGGTCCCAGCGTCTCAATGAGGCGCGGCCGAGTTGCGAATTCGGCCGCATACGATGGGCGGCGTGACGACACGGCACTTAATCCCCCATCTCGTAGTGACGCAGGAAGCAAGTTTGAAGACTGTGCTACGCTATCATCGAACGGCGAAAACGACGACGATCTCGGCGAGCCGTCTGGTACTTGCATAGATTTTGTAGTCGCCTGTAGTTCCTTAGTATTACCTACCCCTGAACGTCTATCTCACTGCTAGCGTACTTTGTCTCTACCTTAAGCTCTCGCCTAGCCACACTGCCCCACCGAAATTTTTTTGGCGTTCTGTCGCTTTGTCTTGACTGGCCACCTTAAAACCGCTACCCTCTATCATGTTAGTAACAACGCTCCTATACCTTCCATCTATGGACATTTGCGCAACTCAAATCATCGATAAATAGTGCGGTGCGCAACTTTCTTATGTTTCCAAACGTTTTGACAAAATTTTTTGGCGGTTACTTTGAGGAAGTCGACACCATTAGGGCAATATCCAGTTGCCCAACGAGTACAGACTCGGCTGATTACGACAACCCTGAGCGCCTACGATATTACAGTCCCGTATCAATGGGAATACCTGCACAGCAACATAGCAAGGATCCAAATGATCATGATGATTGCCCGGGCCCACGCTTCGTTTGCCAGCGCCTGGCCGACCACCGAGAAGCTGACACCGAGATTCCGCAGCAGTCCATTAGTTATTCCACGCTCTTTGCGAAAATCGCGATCATGCCAGCCAAATCAGTTTATGTCGCCGCAACATTAATCAAAGACAATAACAGGAATAAGTCCGCCACAAGACCAAACCCGTCAGCCATACCATGCTCTTGACCGCAAGTCAAATTCAATTAAAGCAAAGCTCTAGCATGTATTGAACCACTGCCAGGGTCAGAAAGAGCCCAGCAATAACATGCACCCACGGATGACCGCCCCGCAGCGCTTTCACCACAGTATAAAGCCGGAACGATTAAAAAAGCCAGGTTGTAAATCCTGCAACAAGGTTCATGCCCATTGTATCGATAACCTCGTCATTACTTGAGACCCCACCATCCTAGAAGCATGTCGAGGACGTGGGCCACGAAGATCGTCGAGACGCGTGACACCCGAGACAAGTGCAATCTGCCGAGCTGAGGCACTGCGGTATTGTCCATCATGTTAAAAATTGAAGTGTTACTTACCAACAGTCTCAGAGACACAAACACAAAATATGATTCACAAGCACAGGTGACAGTCAATCTACAAAACTGAGTCGCTTCGTTCGGTAATACGTATGGTCGGTCGTTGGTGGCCAAGTTCACTATGATGGTCCCACACGCGCTCTCCCCTCCTGCCCATTTGTTACCCCACAATATTCATTCTCTATGCCGGCGGTCCCGCAGATACGCAGCGCGTGACCATATGCGCATATCCTAGCACGGCTGGACCTGTTGTCCGTCTGCATTGGAGCGTAGACTACAGTGGTTCCTGAAAGGTGTTGTTGAGGCATTGACGGGTGCTGATGTGACTATGTTGACGTCAAGACGGCTACGACTGTTTATGGCTGTCGTGGGGCTATGCAAAGGGCGGGTCTCAGACCCTAGAGAGACTTGAGGCGACAGTTCAGCAATCGACTTTAAGGATGCAGTTTATTTTTGTTTTTGAAATTACTGAGTAATATCTTCTCTATCTTTACGTATTTTTCTAGTATATTTCAGTTTCGTACGTGTTCTACGAAACTGGCAATAGTGGGCCTATGTTTTCCCACAGTCTATTTGCCTTATTCTATCGCATAGGTACCTGGCTACTCTTGATGTGAAGGTCTTGGTGTGACGATAGTAGCGTTGCCCTTGCAAAGGTGGGAAACCTTTCTTTAGGGAACCCTTCCATGGAAGCGGCTGCATCTGGATCCTTCGCCCAAATGGTGTGTGTGTTCCTCGCGACCCCACAGACCCTATGAACCCCATGATTAGAGCAATATTACCGATGTGGCAGTATCTATTCACTGCTTACAATCATCAAGTTGCCGTTGTCAACAGAGTGTCCTTGGTTGACTATACTTATGGGTGGTCAAACTGCTTGCTTCGTTTTCTACTGGAGTCATTCAGATATAGTAAATAATCGCGGACACGGTGTTCTCTGCAGTCATGACACACACGGCCCTTGGCTGTCGCAATGTGCGCTATGGTTGCCAAGCATACCATTGAAGACTTTGTCACGAAAGACTACAACATCAGTTCAACTACGTTGGGCACCAGCTTTTACTGGTACACCAGACGAGACGCGTCCCACTAACGAATTGAATTGAATTGAATTGAATTGACAGCACCAATTGGCAGTATTAAGCGAACTCTCTCGCGCAAATGGTAGAGTCAGCTGCGGATATTGAGCTACTATCCAGTCCCGCATATCTAGTACCAGCCATGTCGGTTAGCTTTTAGAACGAGCCACCGATTTGCTGGTTGACAGCCTCAATAATATCGTTGTCCTGAATGTCGAGCTGTTGTTAGTGTCTGGCAAGCTCGCGCAGGATAAATCCAACATGGGCCTTGTGGATAAATGCTGAGTCACCAAAACTACAGAGTGCTCAAAATCGTACCAACAGGTGGACAGTCGCCACCAACTCGCATGCTCTGCAACAAAAGCTTTCAAACCAATACTATGCCAGTATCGCCTTGGATGCCCAATAACCAAATCATCCATCGTAGTATTCATATAAATATTATCACAGCCATCCAAACGCGTCGACTTGCACTTGAGTAGTTTGCCCGTGGGTTTATGCCATTGCCAGGTCCTAATAGTTTGTGGTATACATACCGATGCTGGGGTGTCGTTCTCAGAAACGCGTTCGCCATCGTATAGAAATCGAAGCGACTTCGCATCCTTGCCGGTTCGTTTGCAAAAGACATCGATGGCCTTGCGCAGTGGCGTCGTTCTCTTAATTCTGAAGAAAACCTCTGTTGTAGAATCTGTCACCTTGATGTTGATGTGCTCCGGCGACTTGTCTTCACCTTCGGGCTTGACAGTCGCAGAGTCCTCGGCTGGCGGTTGTGCTGGTGGCGTTGACATTGCGGTTTTTAGTAGTTGGTTGTCGGATGGTAGAAAGCAACCGTCTAGGACTTGACAAATCCCTTGCAAAGTCCGCGCCGCCGCTGCCTCTCAGTTACAAGTTACGGTCCGTGGGCTAGGGTTCTCGTTTGTCATTTGTTGCATGAACCAGACCACTAATGTTCCGTTCTCAGTTATAGTTTTGTCCACTTCATTTCACTTCAAGAGCTTAAAATGTCATAAGCATAGGAGTGTAGTATTTGTGTAGCAGAGGTTGAGCTGTTATGCATATGTGCCGGACTCTTTTTGATGTTGTCTTTCATGTGAATGCAGTACATAATACTTATATAAGTAGGAACGAGGTTGGGGCGAAAGCTAGTTTGGAAACCGCTGGATGACATCTTGAGCCGGTCACAAACGCGGCACCAATGCCTATACGTAGCTCGACATAATTCTCTTTTCGACTGGTGGGCAGACACCATGAGTACGCTCAAAAACTCAAAACCCGCTCAAAAATGGGGAAAAAAAATGGAATATGGGTAAAAGTACAAAAAGACAAAAAATGAGATAGCGATGCGGCGTTACGACTTCAGAAATTTATTTCCGCCGGCTTGTGTGCCAACCTCAAGGTCACAAAACCAAGAAAACCATGGCAGAAAAAGTGCGGTACTACCTTGAGCAAAGCATTGGAGAGCTCGAGGATCTTGAAAAGAGAGGAATCTTTTCGAAACAGGAGCTGTGGTTTATTATGCGTCGTAGAACGGATTTCGAACATCGAATCAATGGAAGAACAGCCAAGCCGAGAGACTTTATCCGTTATGCTGAGTACGAAATGAACGTCGAGCAACTGCGCAAGAAACGGGTCCGGAGGCTCAAGGGAGGCGAAGATAAGAAAGGTGGCGATTCTGCCCCGAAACAAGGGGGCGTGTCAGACTGGGCAGGCCCTCGGCGAATCATGTTTATCTTCGACCGCGGCACGAGAAAATTCACGGGAGACATTCCACTGTGGCTGCAGTATCTAGATTATGCCAAGAAGCAGAAAGCGGTCAATGTGATAAACAAGATCTTGTCTCGGCTACTACAACTTCACCCTACAAAGCCAAATGTTTGGATCCTGGCGGCAAAGTATGAAGCAGAAGAAAATGCAGCCATGAAGAGTGCCCGATCGATCATGCAGCGGGGTCTGCGTTTCAATGCCGATTCACCACGTCTATGGTTAGAATACATCAAGCTCGAACTCATATACGTGTCCAAGATTCTTGCCCGACGCAAGCTACTGGGACTAGGACTAGATGACGCCGTTGAGGAGGAAAAAGTGGACCAATCGAGCGGACATATTGAATTGCCCAGCGAGGAGCTGACTGCAAAGGATCTTGTAGATGCCCAGCTTAAGAGCTTACCGGATGTTGATGTGAGTATGTTGGGAGACGCATCAAAAAACCCGGCGCTCAGAGGTGATGTTGCGTTGATTGTCTATGATGCGGCCGTGGAGGCATTACCTGCCACTGAGCACAAGCTTTCTCTGTCTCGAGATGTTCTGTCGCTCTTTGATAAGTTTGAGGATCTTGACCGGCAACACCTGCGCGACCACGTGGTGGGATTCTTAGTGGCTCAGAATCCAACAAATGTCGAGGCTCAGCTACTTTACGTCACACAGCCGATTAGATACACCGCACACGATGATGCGACGTTCCCCGACCTGCTCAAACTTGTCCTACTGCGATACTCAAACACGAATCCAAAGACAGCCGAGCTCAAATCTGCGGTCCGAGACCACTTTAATGACAAGTACATGACGCCTGAGCTTGTGCCGCCACTTGATGCTAACCTCCGGTTGGTTCTCAAGGCATTCATGAAAAAGCTCTGAAGACGGCGAGACTCGACAGGTAAATTCTCTTTACATGCATTACTACATTTCATCACTTAGTCGAGCTTGCTATACTCACCTCCGCCTAGATGAGCCGCCTTGAGTTTTTTGGGGAACACCAATCCATACAGTAGGCCGAATGTTACAACTACTGCACCGACTGCCGCAGCGGCGCAGAGCACAGCAACAGTGGAAGTAGAAAATCGAAACATACTAAATGGCGGCAAGGTGGTACCCGAATACCAGCGAACGTCAATCTCAAACGTAATATAGTCACCAATAATATAACGCTTGGGCATTGAGTAGGCTGTGCTGAATCCAATCGCAGACATAGGCGCGACAGAATTTGCATTAAGTGGGTCAGTTGGTCTGGTGAAGAATAGAATGTTGAGAGTTGAATCGATGTCGAGATGGCTCTTTGAGATATCTCCTCGAACATTAAGAGGCATGTTAATATAGCTGGGTTCTGAAGTATCAGCGGCATACGAGCCATTGGCCACACGGCATGAAAACGGTGCATCTTCGTGGATATACAACTGAAAAAGGTGAAATGTCTCGTCCACTAACGGAAAAGTACAGTTGATCCGCTCATCCTGGAGAAAGTGAAAAGTCAAAGGCTTGCCAGTCTCTTTGCATGTTGGGAAGTCGACATATATGATATTTTCTTGAGTTAGCATACGCAGTCTTCAAGGTTGGCCATCGGTTACAACTTACGATTTTCATCAAACTTGTGTTCACCGGTGTCGATGTTTCGCGAAATGCAGCTAACGGGCAATTGATCACCGGCAACCAGAGCATGACTCGGTACAATGCTAAGCAGAGCTGTCACCACACTAGATATGTGCATTAGTTGTATCGGTTGCGCGTTGCATTGTGGTGACGGCTACTGTAATGGGCGATGCCGCGTTATTTCCTTAACAGGCCGCAAGATTCCATTTCGCAAATATATGCAACTCTGAGTGCACATTCGCTAGGATCCGGCTTGATCAGGGTAGCAGATAAACAGGGGTCAAAACGAATGGATAAGGCCTGACACCAGCTGCGAGAAGCAAGACGGGCCTCTCGACACTCCAAGTAATTCTGGCAACAAGCAGCGATTGCCATAGCAGTCAACTATGATATTCCACCAATGTTCCTATGAGCATGGGGTTATCTGCGTGCTGATTGCGTAATTCGTTCTGGGGCCGAAGATCGCTGTGTACTCCCTGATAACTGTTTAGATATGTGCATTTGCGGGCGTTTGGGCTGCCTTACACATCAAGCTACCGCGAGCAGTGATACACACGAGCCATGATCATGGTCGACTATAGACTGGCCTTATGGTATTGTTTTGTTTGCTGGGATTTGTGGGGGATACAGGGGGTACAAGCACGAATATTTACGGCAAGTTGAACGTTGTCTCTCAAAAGCGGGCAACCTACAGAAGATGCACGCTATTGCATTGGAGATGCAGACCAATTGGCGCACCATCAAACTGCGACTACATTAAACCGGTACAGCGATATTTGCAAACTTTACTTTGGACAAACGCATTCAGGGATCCTAGGATACGGTTGCCTTATTGAACCTCGGAGCAAAGAAAAAAAAACAAAAAATTAGTAAAGACCCTGGAAGATCAAGATCTGATGAGGCTTGGCTCGAGAAATTTGACGGCGATCTTGCAACATCGGACAAAAAGGGAAGGATACTGTAGATCATTAGACAATGGCAGCGCATATGCGCACCAATCCATAACCGTGCAGATTCAGCCGGCGGATTAACCGGTCGATACTGGATGATTGACGAGCCATGGGTAAACTTTATTGGATGTGTTGAAGAACCGAACCGGGAAGAGAAGGTGGCAAAATCCCATATTGCCGAATAAACACCTACATGTGACAAGCATCAATGGGATCTGGCCTGTCATAGAACGATAGCTCTCGAGGCCCGAAGCCCGAGTATTCTAAGCAAAAGCGGGGCTCACTCGGGGCCACCAATGTGGGGCTCCCTAAAGTGAGACCGCACCCCAGTTTCCGCCAACAGGCGGGAAATCCGGGGTCCAAAGTCTAGTGTCGTCATGGTCCCCATATTCCCGGCGAAGGTGGAACCTCGCCAGATAATGTCGGCTACTGGCGGGGTGCTGAACAATTATGCAGGGAACGAGGCAGGTTTTATGCAGCTCGGGAACAAAGCTCTAGCGGGGATAGTGCTGTTCCTGGCCCACACGGCATCAAAGTGCCTGCGAGTTGTAAGGACCCCAAAGTGGGGTTGTTGGGAGAGCTGGAATTGGTGCTGGGTAGTAGGAATAGGCTGAGCTGACGATATTCTTGAATCTTGGATCAAATGCTCACGCCGGTGGTCTTTCCACTGCTCATGTACGACACACGGATTAATTACGGTGGGCAACGCCAGGGGCAGATGACCAGTGGTTCTTGGCATCACCGTCGTCCACGAAATTATCGCTAGTCTTGTATGCTCCTCGTTTATTGGCCAAATCGCCGGAATCGGGCCGCTGTCGGCAGCGAGGTCCAAGGTCAAGGCAATTGCCCTCCCACTATCTAATACTGTCTTGGCAACGCCTGGACAAGCAGCAATAACACGAGATAGCGGGGCAAATTCATTTCTTTCGACCATTTGCGTCCCCGCAGAACGCTTGCTCCTACTTGCAAGGGTTCTGGCGATCTTTCTGGGGAGCTGACAGCGGGTCGGCCGTTTTGGCTGCATTCTCACGCAGATAAAATGCGCTTGAGTCCGCGGGTGATGTCAGGACAGGCCCTAAACCTCGGTCCAACTCCTGGAAGCGCTGAAAAGTCTCGACAACCTGGCATTCAGTGGTGGGTCCGCGGTGGCGCGTGCCCGAGAGATTAGTATAGGGCAGGTGAACCCAGGGGGATTTCCTCGACTGCTTGCCTGAACGCTCCGCGCTGGACATTGTTACGGAATAATAGCCTACAGACTTCCGGCCGAGCATCTGTGTGCGACTGCGGCAAAAACCCCTGCAACGCCTCCGATAACGGCTGATCGACCCTGCACCAAATGGCATGAACGCTGCGTGCCGTGTGTTATGCGTAATCATGGATCACGACGAGTTGAGCGGTACGAGCCGGATCAACCGCAGCCAACGATATCCATGTTTTGGAGACCTGTTGCAAAGTCGTGGCGACATTTGAAATAAACCACTCGCCTGGCGCCATGTCCAAATAGTCTAAAAACCGGAAAATTTGCTAACGAAAAAAACTTTTCGTTGTGCCGCACAGAATCATGATAGGGTGCTACTTGTGGTCGCTGACAGTTTGCCAATTTCTGTTCCCAAGTGGAAACCGCCAACCTTGGCACCTCGATAAGCACATGTTGCTTGCGATTATCACGTCACCGACAGCCAACCGCAGATGACAGCCAAAAGCTCCGGTCAATGGTGATATGACGTGCATCGCCCTTTGATCCCTGGCACGCCGCTGCCACCTCGGCAAGACTGCTCCCTGGCACAACCTTCACAGCCCGTTGCAACAATGGGATGGGGTTCATTCCAATAAGCAGTATCAGATACCGGCCCGGATTTATCAAGCTTGTGGTCCAAGCTTCTTATCGCATATCGACCAGTACTGGCGTGAAACCCTTCAGAGTCCCTAAAGCGGCCAAATTGCAGTGGTTCAAATGCGCGGTGCCAGTCGTGCAGAATTTTTATAGTGAGCCGCACGCACACCTGACAGTTGCTTGGTGCCGTGCGCCTCACGTTACCATCAACCACTACTTAAACTTATCGTCGACCCGCTTAGATAGGTGGGAATCGTTGGAGTCTGTGTAGTGCACTGACGCAGGTATATCTAACAGGGCAGACTATTTCACTCTAGTACTGTCCACGTCAAGCACACGTTTATTTCATATCAAGACTCGCATTTCACTCATAAAAAAAAAGAGGATGTCAACTGAAAAACTCCCGGCTGACGCGGAAACTCACATCCACCACCACGGATTCCGTGGTATTGTTGAAGATAATACCCAGGCTCTTCAGAACCTTGCTCGCGAGGGCGATGCTCACCCCATCCACCCCGAGAAGGATCTCTACAAGATCCCTTTTGAGGAGTTTCTCTACTTTGCCAAGATCCAGCGTGAATACGAGGAGTCGGACCAGAACCCACCGGCACCCAACTCGCTGATCCCCGGTATCGACTTTGTTATTTCCAAGTTTGGCGGCAACAAGTCGCACGTCCCGGCAGTACAGGCTCCGACTTATGACGAAAAGTCTGATGATGTTGTTCACAAAGTCAATGCCAACCGCGCTCTACGAAATGCCTCGTGGGTCACTGTCTTTTATTTGATCACCACTGATATTCTTGGTCCTACTTCTGCTCCTTACTCAGTGTCTCAGCTTGGTTTCGTTCCTGGCGCCCTCATCTACTTCCTGCTGGGAATTGCTGCTGCCTACTGTGGTTTCATGCTCTGGAGCCAATTCCTCAAGGTCGACTCGGCTCACTACCCAATTCGCAACTACGGTGACTTGGCGGGCAGAATTCTCGGCCGATACTTTCATCTGTTTGTCGATGTTCTCCAGTCCGTCCAGCTTATCTGCAATGTTGCCGTTATTATTCTTGGAAACGGTCAAGGTCTTTCTCAAATTGCTCAAAACAAGGTTTGCTTTGCCGTTCTCGTTATCGTTTGGGCTCTTGCTGGAATGATTGTGGGCCAAATTCGATCGCTCCAGCGGTTCGGTTTCCTGGCCAACTTATCCATCTGGATGAACTTGTTTGTGTGCTTCGCCACCATGGGTGTGTGCGCTCACACGCTTCCTAACTATGTTGGCTCTGCGAGTCAGAATGGGACTCCGCTTGCCGGCGGGCCTGTCATCACCCACATTGTTGTCTCTGGCTCGGGCAACTTCAACGGCCAGCTCCAGGCTACCATGAACGTTGTTTACGCCTACGGCGGTGCCATGGTGTTCCTTAACTTCATGGCTGAGATGCGCCGTCCTTGGGATTTCTGGAAGGGCATGGCTGTTGCTCAGTCGGTCATTTTCGTCTGCTACCTTATGTTCGGTCTGTTTGTCTACGCTTACCAGGGCCAGTTTGTTATGAACCCAGCTAACCAGGGTCTTTCGCCTTACAACTGGCAGACTGCTACCAACGTTTTGTCGCTTGTGTCTGCTCTGATTGCTGCTGGTCTGTACGGTAACGTCGGTGTAAAGTGTGTCTACCAGACTTTTGTTCAGCGTATTTTCAACGGTCCTCCTCTTGAGGAAGGTAAGAAGGGCCGATTGGTCTGGACTGTTCTTGTTCTTATCTACTGGGCTCTTGCCTATGTCATTGCTTCGGCCATTCCTGCGTTCTCGTCTCTGACTGGCCTTGTTGGTGCTATTTGCATTCTCCAGTTCTCATACACTTTCCCGCCTATCATGCAGCTTGGCCTTGACATGCAGCTCAACGCTATGCTCGCCGACGGCCCGTACGACCACATTAACAAGATCACCAATCGTGTTGACACGTGGCGTCATACCTCCCGTTGGCTCCGCGCGTACAGGATTACTTGGCTTAAGAACACTTTCCACCTCCTTGTGTTCTTTGCTTCTCTTGCTACTGCTGCACTTGGTATCTACGGTTCCGCTGAGAGTCTTGTTCAGACCTACGCATCCTCGCAGACTGTTTCGTTTGGCTGTGCTTCTCCAGTCGGCTAAACACATTTGTAATATAGCGTTAGTTTATTCTATTTTGTTGTGATGACTTGAACATTGACGTACTCTCGTGTGCAAACACATTTGGAGCTTGCCGTGCCTGGCAGCGGTGCTTCGCCGTGCGCGGCTGTCCACTTGAACGTTAAAACGGTCTTGACGTCTGCAACGTCTCCAACGGACCTGTGTGTAACAACGGGTTCAACTAGAGTTTGAAAACAACGCGAAATGAGAGATCGCCAAATGTATATGAGCAATTGCACTACGCGCAAAGCAACCGACGACAGACGCGAACTTCTGCGATGTCTGAATGCAGTACTAGATGGTCTGCGGGAACAACTCTCAACGGCGTCCGAGAGACCAGTGAGCCTAAAAATCAAAAATATCCACGGATATGTCCTTCGGTCCCGTTTCCCTTCAAGGTCCGGGGGCGATCAATTTGGTAATGATTTATTACGCCCTGCCCTCTTCGGCTACATCTAACCGCAGCTCGAATAACTCGCATTCTCTGTATCATTCGTGATAACCTAGTACACAAAAGATATGTCACCAGGAGAGACATATACTATAGAGATGTGGCACTCTTCAAAAATCAAAAGTACGTGGACAGCATTGTCGACCGAATAGCGAGAGCCTTCAACGTGGAAATATGGGAACTCAATATTTTGCCGTCACCAAAGGGCCTAGTGTATGGTCACTTAACGATTGAGTACATGGACGGCACCACTCATGAGATCATGTCGAACCAAGCTGTAAGCAGAGGGCCTTAGTGGCATTTGATGAAGGATGAAGACTAACACTAGCCCACGCTTATTCCAGCTCATAAATGTCGAATCGCTGATGTTAGTCTCAAGGCCAATTATAGCTCAGTAATCGTCATTGAAAAGGAGGTGTGTTCTTGGCCAAAAATAAACTGTAGCCGATAGTCTAACAGCAGGCGGTGTTTGACTACTTGTGTCAGCGCTTCCCCGATTCCATTGTGTTAACGGTAATGTTTATTGACTAATGAGATAAAGAGCTTGTCTAACAACAGGGACGTGGTAGCCCCGATTTAAGTACCCGTCACCTATTGAGTAGCATTTCACGTTACCAACCACAGCTACGCATTCTGGCTCTTGTCGATTCTGATCCACACGGACTGTGGATAGCTGCTACTTACAAACTGGGAAGGATGTCAAGGAGTAAAGAACTGGGCATGCGTCAAGTGCTCACTGCTCCAAATCTCGAGTTCCTTGGCATAGGAGTGTTGGAAGTTTCCGCCAAATTTATCAAGTATACGACTAACGACCGCCGATGCGCCTTCTCGATGCTCAAGCATAGCTGGATCTATAACCCAGAATTTTCAGCATGGAAGCAACAGATTCAGCTAGGGTTGTTCTTAGGATACAAAGGAGAGATCAATGTTGTTAACAGGCAAGATGGCGATTTGCTAGCGAGATATATTTGCGGCAAACTTGTCGACACGCCGAAGGAATTTATTGACTTTTAGCAGCGAGAGTGAAAGATCTTTACTTATTTTGTCATCATCGCAATAATGTGGCTCTAACTCGGCCTATATATCGGCTAGTCTGTATTCATAACAATGAGATTTAGACATAATTGCATACAAGAACTTTTTTTCTATACAACAAGCAATATGCCATCGTATTTTGGACAGCTGCGGTAATAAATAAAATCACGACGTTGATGGAATCCAGTGCTGACTCTGGAAGAACTCATAGATTCGCGCCGTCTTGTTGACATCTATTTTGATCAGCTCTCGAGCTGTTTTCTTTTTCAGCACCCCGCCGCTTTTCAGGAGTTCACGGAATAACGATTCCTTGATCGCAAGATAAGGTTTTGGCATAATCCGCAGCTGGCTGCAAAGAACCTGCTCCTGCGGACTGAGCAGTTCCACATCTGCTGCATGGGAAATATCAAGAGGGTTTACCGCCGGTTTGCGCAACTTCGATGACACCGACGAGTGGCCATTAACAATGCCATTTGGAATTGGTGTAGACTGATCCGACTCTACAGCGCTCGACAGAGAGGAACTAAACTTGGATCCCAGCGATGGCGTTACTGGTTGCGACTTTACCAAAGTCGTCAAACTCGACGACGTTTGAGGATTTGTATATTTGCTGGTTGGTAACAACATCGACGCCGGCGTGCCGGACCGCGATAGAGCATTGAGCCTTACAGCCTTGTCACGCTCATATTTCGCAGCCCCTTCCATTGTGCGAACTCCAGCCCGGCGATATTCTTGGAGTTCAGCAATGCGACGGCGACACTGAAGCTCGGTGAGGATCGAGTCCGAGAATTCTTCAAAATCCTTGGGAGTCATGATGCGCGCAAACGGTTTTATCTTGTTCATGACGTCACGCTCTTCTTTAGTGCGCTTTTTGTCAATTGCCTGATGTTTGCGGAAATCCAACAGGCCATGCGACAGAATCGCTCTCTTTCGCTCCGCACGCATCGTCAACCTAGAGTTGTAGATATCCAACACAGTAAGCTTAAGATCCAAATCTGCCTCTGTGTCCTCAGCGTCAAACACCATATCCTTTACCGTCATTTCAGCCTCGTTCTCGATCTCGGTTTCAAATTCCAGGCGACCCGGCATGTAGCCCTGGACCTCGTGGCAAGAGGGGACAGATGCAGTAGGCTTTTGTTTAGGTATAATAGACGTCTGCTGGCTCCTCCGAGCCTCGAGCCTTCTCCGTTTCTTCTCTGCAAAGTCTGTTGGACTGATTGTGAACTTACGTTTCATATTTGGAATCGGATACGTTTCAGATTCCAGATAGACCTTGCGATAGTGCTCTGCAACCTCGTCCTTTGACCGTCCGCCAATATGATCGGCAATGTCCTGCCACGACCCAAGTCCAAGAGTCTCGGCACCCTCAATCAACAGCAGCTCTTCATCAGCACCCCAATCTTCGTCAAAGATCGGATACGAATGTTGCTCCACAACCATATAGCTGTGCCATGGCTTATGAGTACCTGATGCACCACCAGTGGCAAAGCACTGAACGCACAGGTCATAGTCCTGGCATTCAGCACATTTTATCCGCACGAGGTTCGTGCAGTCGCACGAACAAATGTCACAGTGGTATCTAAATGTCAGTCTCATATGAACTTTAAACTGCAGGTGGTTTCAAATATATGTGAAAGACCATCGAAGTTGGAAATTGAATCTCTACTATCACAAGCGCTGTCCACAACTAAGACAGTTACATACACGGGTGAATCCGTTGGCAAATCACGCCAAGGCCACACCGGTATAGGTCCACTGATGCCGACCGCTCTAACAGCTAGTAGGAACACTAATGGGGAATCCGCGTTGGGACCACATCGCGTAGGCAACCATCCACACGCGTCAGCATTATCATAGTCAACCCGCAACGCCAATACCACAATATTTCCTTCCAACCACATAATAGTATACCGCAAGGGAATCTAAACGACTTGCTAGCCACCAAATGGTCACTTAAATAGCGTGTATATCACCAGGTCCCTAGCCGCACTATGCATAGTGAGGCACTTGACGAAAGCACCCGAAATAATCTATCAAGCTCACCAAAAATCACATACAGGCCACTGCGAGGCATGATACGAGTCCTTAGGAGGTTTGATACCAGTTCCAGACCATCGAGGGATCCGCCTGAAGCCCCAAATGCCGCCAATTTGCCATCTCTTGGGCGACCCGCCCACTGCCAACTCAGCAAAAGTTACCCTACTTACTTGACTCCTGGCTCGGACACCGAGGTGGCCGTCTGGGACGACGCAGTCCTGTGAATCACAGTCATGTGTAGGCCATTCACCGGGTTTCTGTGCTCAAGAGCGCTGTAGAAAACAGTTTAATAGCGATGCTGGACCAGTTTTGCCGTCTATTTTGCCAGTGGCGCAAAATATTGCTGCACTTTAAAAGGTCGTCATCCCAGCCAATGAAAACCCTAGCTCTATTTCCATGGCAACGCAGCGGTTGACAGCGGACGGCAGACTGGGAGCAGACTCAGAATAGACAAATATTACAATGGTTGACTTGCAAGTGATGCTGTTTATTTTTTAATTTGATAGGGATATAAAGGGTCACGTATGGGCGACACTTGAAGCGTATGCAATACACTGCGCATAATCTGCATATATGCACCTCACAACAGTCACAGAATTACTTAATTAGGAAAGACATTTCATTCTGAGATGTACTGTGCCACTCGACTCCCAAACGACGCTATCCTCAGCGCCGCGACGAGAGCATACAGCGACAACCGACAACCTCAGCAAAATGGTGAGTAGTGAACTGCTGTTATTGGAGGGTATCTGGAAGTATGGCCCTTGAAGAGAGCGTTATAGCCACTACACACGGTTTCAGTATGGTGTGAAACGTTATGGGAGTTGTCCGTGGAAAGGCGTGAACATCTCGAGGGAGCCTAGACATAATCTATGTGGAAACGAAAGACACTGGCTTGTGTCGAGCGGCAAATTATAACACTTTGCGAATGCGGCAAATAGCGCAGTGCCATTGCTACAAATGATATGGATCCGACACTAACTGCAGGGACGCGTCAGAACCAAGACCGTTAAGCGTGCTGCTAAGCAGATGATCGAGGGTTACTACCCCAAGCTCACTCTCGACTTTGAGACCAACAAGCGTCTTGCTGACGAGATCGCCTACATTCCCTCGAAGCGCCTGCGCAACAAGATTGCCGGTTACACCACCCACCTTATGAAGCGCATTCAGAAGGGTCCTGTCCGTGGTATCTCGTTCAAGCTTCAGGAGGAGGAGCGTGAGCGACGAGACCAGTACGTCCCTGAGGTCTCTGCCCTTGACGTTTCGCAGTCTGAGAATGGCCTTGAGGTTGATGCCGATACCTCGGATCTCCTCAAGACTCTTGGCTTCGGTAAGCTCCCTGTCTCGGTGGTCCACGTCTCGCACCAGCAGATTCCTGAGCGACGATTCCGCAAGCGCAACTAAGTTATAATGACCCGCTCACCTCC
>JAJLWU010000701.1:0-18002 GCA_030570855.1 Tardiomyces digboiensis | reverse complement strand
CATCATCATGGATCTCGACGACATCGCAGTGGACGCGAAGGCGTCGAGCAAGAGGAAAACTACGTGAACGTGACTGTTAATGATCGTGGAGAGCCGGTCCTTTACAATGAACAGGCTCTGCGACAGCGAATTTTGGAGATTCAGGCTCTTGGCCTTGTTCCAAGGGAGCGTGACATGCGCGTCCAACAACTAATGACTGAAAACTATTATCGCATTAAAAATATCCAGACAATGGGGACATCTATGAGCGAAGCCGCCGAGAGTGCTGCCACAACTGAGGATGAGGTGACTGAAGATGAAGGTAACATGGCCGGAGATGACGATATGATTGTCACCGAGACAGATCGTGCCTTGGCGATTCGCGATGACGGGCGCCTAGGGTGCCGGCACTACGTACGTGCCTGTAAAAAGGAATGTTCCACCTGCAAAAAATGGTACACGTGCCGCATTTGCCATGACGAAGTCGAGGGTCATAAACTCATACGACAGCAAACCAAGCACATGCTATGCATGCGCTGTGGCACCGCACAGGCAGCTGGAGAAGAATGCAAAAGATGCCATTCTCGAATGGCCCGTTATTATTGCGATGTTTGTAAGCTGTGGGATGATGACTCGACAAAAGCAATCTACCACTGCCCAGATTGTGGCATCTGCCGTATTGGTCAGGGACTAGGCAAAGACTTCTTCCACTGCAAAAAGTGCAATGTTTGCATGTCCATTGAACTAGAAAACTCTCATCGTTGCATCGAACACTCGACTGAGTGCGACTGTCCAATCTGTGGAGACTACCTGTTTACGTCTACGGAGACGGTTGTGTTCATGAAATGTGGCCACTCTATACACCAGTCGTGTTTCCGCAATCACACCAAAACGTCATACAAATGCCCCACTTGTTCGAGATCTATCATCAGCATGGAGGCTCAGTTTCGGCTTTTGGATGCCGAGATCGAGGCAGAGGTTCTACCGTCGCCATACAACGAGTGGCGCAGCATTATCGGTTGTAACGACTGCCAAGCACGGTCTAATGTCAAGTTTCATTTTCTTGGTCTCAAGTGCTCGACATGTAAGTCGTACAACACTGTTCAAATCAAGCTGCTCAAGCCAGAGGAGGTTGAGGGTGATGATGGCTCTTCCAACACAAGGCTCCATCGTCGTTATCTTGCAGGTCTCGATGCAAACGACGTCGTTTCGTCAGACCTGGCGTCGACCTCGGAGTATACAGACGACGTTTCTGACTCTGAATTTGACATCTTGCCGCGGCGTAACATTTAATGACATGACTATCTTATTTACATGACGTTGCACGTGTCGTCGTTAGACGCACCGCCATATTTATTAATGAAATTTCGGTTAAAAAAATAAACTCTCAGCTACACAGCCAACTGACAATTCGCACACTACAATCCAATTGGTACGAAATAAGTCGTATACTATTCATGCGTTACAAGTGATGACAGGCAAAATATTTCTCTTTACAGTCGCGACGAAAGATGAGCACCGCCGTCAATCGGAAGAACAACTCCATTGATGTAAGCCCCTCCAGGAGATAGAAGATAAACGGTAGCGGCCATAATGTCTGGCTTCTCTCCGAGACGCCTGCGGGGGTTGGTCTCGATCATCTCGTCGCCAATGACCTCGAGAAGACCATTGGACATCTTAGAAGGGAAGAAACCAGGTGCGAGTACATTGACCGTGATATTCTGAGGACCGAGCTCAACAGCAAGAGTCTTTGACAGGTGATGCACAGCTGCCTTGGATGCAAGATATCCATAAGTACCGCCTGATATGCCAGCACGAATACCAGCAATCGAGCCTGTCACAAGAACACGAGCAGGGTCCTTGGCAGTGCCAGCCTTCTCGAGCAAGGGTGCAAACAATTGGATGCACGAGAAAACACCGCGAACATTGAGGTCAATTACCTTGCCAATGGCGCTGTCTGGGTGCTTCTCAAAGCTTTCGCCCCAGGTTGCACCAGCATTGGCAATGAGAATGTCACACTTGGACTCGAGCTTGGAGAAATCGGCAAACAGCTGCTCGGCACCTTTGCGGTTTCCTAGATCAGCAGGAAGCGAGATAGCCCGGCCCTTGAGGCCCTTACTTTGGGCGAGATCGTTCAAGAATTTGCATGCCTCGTCACAGGCCTGTTTCTTTCGGCTGGAAATATAGACCTTGGCGCCTCCTGCCACCAGGATCGCCTCAGCCATATACAGACCAAGACCGCGCGAACCGCCGGTCACCACAGCAATCTTTCCATCCAGTTGGAACATTTCAGACGACATTTTTAATTACCTTTGAAATTCGTAGCGTTCAAAACGAAACCCCACAACTTTATACTACTTCCCATGGTGCCAGCCGTGCTGTGGGCAAGGGTGTTTGCTCTCGAGCCGAGGTGTCGACGGGCGAAGCTTCCAAATTATGTGTGGCTACTGCTAAGAATACAGTGTGAAATACTATACGCTAGAAAGACCGGAGACTAGAAGCCAAATCAGTTTTTTTTAGTTTTCTAGCGTCATTGTAACCTCAGCCATAGTCCCGTACTCCAGAGTCTGCTAAATATCTGCCACCGCTGCTCTCCAGTGAGTGTGGCTTACGTGGACTAGCCGCGGTGCTCGGTGCCGCTACCTCTCTCTACTTCCAATATGTCCCAACTAACATCTATCAGTTGGCTGGCTAAAAAAAAATCAAGGTGAACACCTACAAAAGATGAGCGCCTCAAGTCGGTTGCCATTCCGTATTGGATGCATCGATTGTCCAGCCGCAATCGGCATTGCGCTACTGAAAATGAATGCTAGAACTCTATTGAGTTGGTATCAACAGTCTGATGCTCAATTCACCATTCATCATCATAAATAATTCGACCATTGGCTTCCCCTAGACAATCATTGACGAGCTCATTCAGACTATTTTGAACTGCAGTTTTGTTGCACTCCATCGCGGTCGTCAGAGGCTAATGAGGCGTGCTGCAAACCTTTCCGTTTAGTCACAGCGGATTTGTTCTGTTGTTGATCCTCATTTATAGGTACTAATAACCGGCGGGAGCCGAAAGAAGAATAAAACTAAGGGAAGAAGCAAAAAAAAATAATATCGTTTATGTTTAGCCCTACGTAAGATGAGCACCTCCGTCAATGGGTAGCACAGCACCGTTGATATACGACCCTCCAGGAGAAAGCAAGTAGACTGTAGCTGCAACGATATCCTGCTTCTCACCAAGTCGTCGGCGTGGATTGGCGTCAGCAAACTTGCTAGTAGAGTCACCAAGTAATCCATTGCTCATTTCACTTGGAAAAACGCTTGGCGAAAGAACATTAACGGTAATATTACGGGGCCCCAGTTCGACTGCAAGTCCCTCACCAAGGTGATGCACAGCTGCCTTGGATGCCAAGTATCCGTATGTGCCAATGCCAAAATTGCCGATGCGCAGGGCAATAATTGACCCGGTGATGAGAATGCGCGACGGATCCTGGTGGTTTCCCGCCTTTTCCAGGAATGGAACAAACAGCTGGATAGTGGAAAACACACCACGAACGTTAACGTCGAGAACCTGTCCCATGGCGCTATCAGGGTGGGTTTCGAGGCTCTCATAATGCAAGACACCAGCATTAGCAACGAGAATATCAAGTTTGGACTCGACTTTCGAGAACTCATTGAATAGATGCTCTGCTCCCTCGCGAGTGCTCAAGTCGGCTGGAATAGACAAAGCACGGCCACTAAGACCCTTCTCCTTCGCAAGGTCGTTCAAATAATTGACGGCTTTCTCACATGCTTCAGCATTTCGACTTGAAATATAGACTTTGGCTCCCCCTGCTAAGATGATTCCTTCAGCCATGTACAACCCCAGTCCACGTGACCCGCCTGTCACTATGGCGATCTTTCCGTCGAGCCTAAACAATTCAGCAGACATTTCTTCTATATTGCACTCGAAGCAGCCGAGATTTGTATTGATTCCTGCTAACTGAACGCAAAGCTGACCTCCCCTTTAAATACACCATCAAGATACAGTCATTACAAATGGCACTTTGCCTGTCATTGACCAATTAGGACATGCGTGCGGCCCAATTACAAATGGTGCTACCAGGGGTTTCGTATGCCAATGGCCAAGTGGGACCTCTGCAGCGTCGAATTAATATCCAGGTAGCCAGCTGCAAAATTTCCAAGGGCAAATCAGACTTTCAATCCAGTGTAGGGCAAAGGCGGCTAAATGGCTTTGCTCAGAGAGGCTAGCAAGATTTAGTGATACTCCCATCCCCTCAGGAGCGGTCAGTAACCGTGATACTGGGGCATGCATCCCGATGCTACCGGCCAGCGGCCGTGGCGGCGTTTGTAAGCAAAAGGTCCGTCTGCGCCTTTGGGAATTTGGCATCCGACATTTGGTGGCAATGGAATCTTGTTCTACTGCAGGACTTTACTGCTATCATATTTCGGCTGCTACAAAAACCTCCAGTAAATGATCTGGCAAATGATTCATGTCAGCCGCGAGGAGCTGTCAAAGTGTCAAACTGTAGGGATGCTCTCTTGTGGCAGATAGACTGATCCTCTTACACTGTCGCATCTCGTTTGCACTCTCGTACTAGATACGCCCTTACATGTATGTCAAACCGCTTTTGGGATACTCGTAAATGGCCAGGCATGACCCATAGAAGAAGCATTTGCATATGCACGGGAACGTGTACAGGAACTGAGTGTGATAAAGATTTGCCAAGACAATGCTCAGATATCAACTTCCTCGTGCAAATTTTAGAATCTACGGCCGAAATTTATCTGTCGCCCTCGACGCAGCAGTTGATGTAAGAGACGGGGACCACAATCTGGCAATTCTTGCCTACGAGTTTCAAGTATGCTGAACAGCCGAACTTTAGACTCCAATTTACTGCTAACGTAAGTTCTGGATTAAGATTAGTGTTAACCACAAGCACATTGATAACGATGCCATGCTTGCATTTGGAAGATCATTAATGAGAGGCGAATATTGGCGTGATGGTCACTTTACATTCATAGATACGCGAATCAAGGATGGATCGGTTGTGTTAGCAGTAGCTGCCAATCAACTGGATGAGGAATACAAAAGTACTCGAATGTATGTCCAAAGCATCCGGGTGGAGCTCGAGTATACTTGTCTCGAGTCGTTGAGACATGACTGGCACATGGTTACCGGGCTGGCAGACCAGGCGGTAGGAAGCTTCTTTGCTGGGCCGTTGAGAGAACTGATGCCATATGTGGTTTGTCCTGGACTGTACGAGCAATACTGTAACCAATCAGGACATTTCATGTCTCTCAAGGAGTCTCTCTCGCTTACGGATGTAAGTTAGTGGTGGCCAACAAACGCTAACCATTGGCTAACTTTTAGGATTCATGCATGCGAATGCTGGTAGAAGCAGAGACGAGGCGATTATACGGGGCTGAAAGCACTTTTGAGGCCGCCCTGAGTAAGAGGGCTCGATTATTTTTTGCAAGAATAGAGTATCCTCAATCGCCCCTTGTCTAGGCCGCTAGCTACTAGCCAGTATAAGATAAACGTGTTGCACGCTGTCTCTGCAGTCCATTGTTTAACCTCTGTGTACTCACAAGTGGTGTCGGAGTTGGATTTCAGTCGGGCAGCAGGGCTAGGCATCAACGCTAGCAACTTTGGGCGAGTTCAGATCGACGATGGCAATGCGGGGAAGCATCGATCTCAGCAGCACAAACGAAAAACAGGAAATAGCGCGGCTGTCGACCACAAACACAGACTTGGATCCAGCCTCGCGTGTCAAGCCAAAGAGACATCGAGCAACAAATGATGAAACTAATGAAATGAAATGATTGGGTTTGCTGATTCGACGCTTCTGTTTCTTTATCCGTCCAGTCGGATTTTTTTTGGCAGTTAGATCAAAGGATCAATGTTTGCAAATGCGAAAGCGTTGACCGTGACCGACGGTCTGATGCAAAAAAAAATGTAAATTATACGTTGAGCCATTGCTGTCAGTTGGGGTACAGTTTTGACATGCAATGAAGAGACCACCTGTGTGAGAAATGTGTGAGAGACACCTGGTCGTTCCCCAATCCCAACGGCGTTGCAGCTGCGCGTCGCCCCCAACCCACTGCCAACGAACTTGAATGAATCAAGATGAATCAAGTGAGCCGGAGTTGTCCCGAACCCGTGGTCTATATCTGTCCGAGTCTTGCTGCTCTACAAAACTGCACATAGTCGCAGTCGAACCACACATGGCCATCCCGCGCGCTTCAACGGCCATTGCCACGACAGGCCAACTGCTCGTTGCGTGACCTTGTTCACTAATGCTCGCTTAAGCTAAGCGTGAGCCAGCTGCGCACTTTGTACCCTTGTGACGTCGGGATCTCCGGTAGCTGCGTTAATAGTACATGGACGTGCTCATCGGCTCCTTCGGACTCTAACTAGAGTCACCGGAGATGCGACCACAGTTTGTGGATCAATATTGCTTTCTTTGCTTTCTATTGTCTCGGCTTTAACGGCGGTAGTTTCGCTGAGCAACGCGGATCCCCTCCACACGTTGCGCGGCGTACAAACTAAAAGGCCATGCGTTGAGTTCGGCCGTGCCATTGGCCTCTCCACGCTGGGCGCAACCAGAAAATTGTCAGATACTAAACAGAAACCTCGTTAAGCAACAAGATTTGAAAGCTCTTCCATTAGACTGTGTTCTGCAGAAATATAGGCTACCCGATTCCGCCCGCCCCGTCGCTGGATGGGTTGCCAAGTCAGAGTAGTCACCTGGTGCAGAGCATCGCTAAGCAGCCTCGAGGGCCTCGATCTAAAAAGAAAAAAAAAAAAACCAACCAGAAAATTCATGGCTTGATTTAATTAGAAAAACTCTCTACTAGCACCTTAGCAACAGGCATTCTCGACTCAAACGGTCCTGTCGCTATAAGTTGTTTCGGCATCCGGAAAGGACATGTGATTGGAGAGGTGCGGCGCTGCTGTTGATGTTAGTACCCCAAGGCTGAGAAAAGTCCCAGCTCCATCTTCAACACAACAACACAACCGGCCAGACAAACGCTAGCCTTTGCTACAAGTGCGACAAGTGGAGGGGGTGGAGTGTAATAGTTGTGGAGTTTCACCTGTGATGAACGCTCTACGGCTGCTAGCAGCCCAAATGGATCTTGCGTTCGGCAAGCGGCGCCATGGTGTTGGGGGAACAAAGTCATCGACAAGAGAAGGTCCGGGTTCGAAGGAAAGTTTAGAAAGCATCAGCATCAAGGACAAGCTTGTGGGGAATATAATTGCTGATAATTCGCGAGATGATATATCGGACGCATCCGACTCGACTGCGGTGGTCGAGGAGTTCAAGGGTGTGAATGGCAACCACGGGTCGGTAGAGAATAGTGAGCCCAAGAGGGGGAATCCGGGGTTGTCTCGAGTGGTTTTTAATGCCATATTTCAGGCATTTGTGTTTCTACTGCCGCTACACACAAACTCAGCATGGTATAGGTTGTTCTCTCTACTGCGGTCGCCGCGGAGAGTCAAGGGGGCCGTGGCTGCTAACAGCAGCGCAGTCGACGAGTCGGTCAATGAACTAATAAAGTCGCCCCGGCATCGGTCAAAGGCTCGAAAAGATCGACTACGTGGATTTAGCATGAGCTCTGGGGGCCAACTGGTGGTTGCGCCGCCCCGACCACTGCTTAGCAAAAAGCTACCAATGAAGACGCTGGTGCTGGACTTGGATGAAACGCTTATTCATAGCTTGTCTCGTGGAAGCCAGTTTTCTGCATCGCAAATGGTTGAAGTCAAGCTTGAGAATCAGATGGCAACCCTTTATTTTGTTGACAAGCGCCCATATTGCGATCACTTTCTTAGAACAGTGGCGCAGTGGTTCCGGTTAGTTGTCTACACTGCATCGGTCCAGGCATATGCAGACCCTATGATTGATTGGTTGGAGAGAGAGCGCAAGTATTTTGCTCGTAGACTCTATCGTCAGCACTGTATCGAGTCTCCGGCTGGCTACATCAAGGACCTCAAGAAGGTTGATCCAGACTTGCGAAACGTCGTTATCCTTGATAATTCGCCAATATCATATTCATTACAGGAAGACAACGCCATTGGCATCGAGGGTTGGATCTCTGATCCATCTGATCATTCCCTTTTGCATTTGCTACCAGTTTTGAACGCCCTACGCTACTCACTAGATGTGCGACCTTTTCTCTCTTTGAAACAAGGAGAGGCCGCTTTTGAGTAATCGTTTTCTGTATTGTTTTTAGCATTTTTATCCATAAATACCATTGCTCGTTATCGTCATGATATTTTCTATGCAGAGGTTGAATTGTACAAACTGTTGAAGCGGTCCCAGAGGCCCGACGGTTTCGACTCGGAACTGGTCGAGCTACTGCCGCCGCCGCCGCCGCCGCGAAGCGGCTTGACTATGCGAACACTCGAGTCAGAAGTGATTCGGTTGCTGCGACTCTTGACCTCGGCAAGCCGGTCGCGAAGACCGGTGAGGTTGTCGGCAAAGTTCTCGCGCTCCTGGGCTGCCACGAGCTGGCATTTGCGGAGCGACTCCTCCAGTTCGGTAATGCGGTCATTGCGCGAAACAAGCAGTTTTTGCGAAATTACCACTTCCTTCTTTAGTGTGGAATTCTGATCGATAATCTGCCGTTGCACTTGAGTTAGCTGCTCCAGGTTGCGCTGAAGAAGCGCAATCTTTTTCTGCTGACTCTTATTGTTGTTGTTGCGGATAGCCAAGTTGTACTGATCCCGGACTTGATCAAGTGCTATTTCCAGCTCAATAATACGCTCACAACGAGATTGCAAGTCGCCCATGAGCGAATTTTTGATTGCTTCAGACTGAGTGAGATGCTGCTGCATTTGCTCTATTGTTGTGGTAGAGAATCGTCGCTGCTCTTTTATCTCCTTCTCCGTTTTGCCTCTTGAGCTGTGCAACAGTTCATTCTCCTCAGTGAGGCGCTTGATTTCGGACATGAGACGAATCATAGTCTCATTCTGCGACCGAATTCGTGCTTCGTAAATATCCTCAAACAGTTTATCGGCAGGGCCCGATTCTGCGAGTTTCACAAATCGCTCGTCACTGGCACGAACAAGCTGAGAAATGTAGTCACTTGTTGAAGGCCGCGATAACAAGGATGATAGGATGCTTCGTAGTTCTTCAGCCTTGTCGTGGTTGTCAGATATCTCGTCTACAATAGATAGTGCATCATCGACCGCCTGTTGCCAGCTGGTATCAGACTGCATGTCGGTGATATAATCTACCAGTGCCGTTGGACCACGTTGGTGGTTGGATTTCTGGGTGCGGGGACTATTTGTAACACTGTCCGTGTTGCTATCTGCATCTTCGTCCACACCTGATGCTGCTACCACCACCGTTCGCTCAGTTAGCTCGGAACGCGCTGCTTCAATGTCTCGAACGAGACCTGCGTTTTCATCAACAAGCATCCGGTACTTGATTTCAAGCTCCTTCTTTTCATACTCAACATTGTCAAGCTGTAGTTGCAGCTGTTGTGGGTCTCCGCGAGCTTCTAGCTCGGCAACCACCGTTTGCAGCTGCTCCACCAGCGACTCCTTCTCCGAGAGGCGGTCTTGGAGATCATTCTCCCTTTGTATGTACTCATCAATATCATCCGATGGAGACGGTGACAGAGGCAATACAATGTCCTGGACACTATTACGCTTGCTGGCCATGGCCTTGCGTAATGGCGTTTGAGATCGGGACAAGGCTCCATTGGGGCCCGGAGTACGGGGTGTGCTTGGGGTAGCGGGAATGGTTGGATTGTTGGCGATACAGGCCGTGACGGCCTGTGCAATAAACTCGACCCAGTCACTCTTTGGTACCTTGATGCCTGATCTCCACTGAGTCAACTCGCCTTCGAGCCTCTGGTCGTAAACTATCCGGGCATCTAGTTTCATTTGTGAATGTCGCAGCAGCTGCCTCATTTCTGATGGAGAAAGCTCGACATTGATCTTGGCCTTGTTCTTGATCGTCTTTGCACGAACACCAAAACGCAGAGTCGAGATGGTTTCAGAGTCATTACATGACGACGGTGAGCAATTGACAATCAGTGACGTCCGCGAGTTACCTCCCAATGACTCTTGTAAGATACGCGTAAGCTTAGAGTCTCGGTATGGGATATGCGAGGACTTACCGTCGGTCAACGCATTGATCACATTGCCCAGCGACGACAAAGACTTGTTGATCTTCTTTGCTTCCTCTAGGGTCTGACCAGATGCGCCTGTCTTGCCTACTTTTTCGCTTCCAGCAAGATCCACCAAAAATAGACGACCAGACTTTTGCGAGCCAGTACTTGTGTTTTTCTGCGATACCTCGATCTGGAAAATGGAGTGGGATCGAGAGCTCTCTTGATTCATATTTGTCGAGGCCACAGACCTGATTTTGGACCCCTGGCGCATCACTCCGTACACTTCAGCAGCACTACTCACGTATTTCTCGGTCAGATCCTTGACATGGACTCCTTTCTGCTTATCCTCATGAATGGGTAGATTATCATTGTCTGGGTTCAGCAGGTCCTTGATCTTCTCCATATAAATCTCCATATATCCTACCCTCACCATATATTCAATATCCGACGGGCTCTCGCTGATCATGTCAAATATTTGATCTACCATGCGAGGTACTACTCCTCGCTGGTGGGCGTCGTCGATACTGGGGCCCATCATTGTATAAGTCTTTCCGGATCCAGTCTGGCCGTATGCAAATACCGTTCCGTTATAACCACGCATGATATCGTCAACGGTAGGTGCGAGCGAGTAATCAAAGATATCTGCCTGGCTCGCGTCACAGTCAAACACCCGATCAAACACAAACGGGCCAGCTGCATTGTTGTCGCGGCTGTCAACCGTGCAAGTACTTTCATCAATGAATTTGACAATTACACGGCCACCCTGCTCTTTCTCAGACTCATTCTCGGGGCGAAACCGGGCAACAACTTTAATATTGGTGCCACTGCTACTGCTGCTGCCACTGGTGCTGCTACCGCTCTCACTCATAAAGCTGGCCCGGCTCGAGGTGCGCCCATGGCTGTTGGTCGCCATTGCACCCGTCCCGTTCGTCAGTGTAGTATCTTGTGGAGGTTGTGGCTGCTGCTCTGCCTCTACTGCCAGGAAAAGATTCTTTTGCGTCTCAAAGGCACGGTCAATCTCCTCCTGCAGTTGTATGTCGTCAAAACCGCTAGGGCATGAACCACACGCAGATAGCAGTTGCCGCGGAAACGCTACAGTCAGTAGAGCCAAAAACCTGGTTCTTTCTAGTCGCGTTCAGTTGGTTTTCGCGTCACTGTCGTGTTTTGAGGGATTCTGTACCGGCTTTGTTTCCTCGATCAGATTGTGTGTGTCTTTGTTTCGAGTTTCACGTTTTCACCGCACCTTGCTGATGGTGTCCCCTGGATCGAGATCGGCTGGTAACCTTCTTGCCTGCCACACCAATAGGTTCATGATATCTGTTGTATCCCCGTTTTGTGGCTGTTAGAGATCGTAGTTATATATAAGTGTGTTTAGGTGGCCTGACTCCATGTGACTTGACCAGCTTTAAATCGTTGCAGCAATGCCAGGGCCCACCAAGGGATGACAACTCCTTTCCTGTAGTGTGCCTAGTCCGAGTGCCTTCCCGGTACTGAGCCGTGTCCGAGTGTGTCTATACCAGTGTGGTCGGTTATATATTTTAACTCAGATGGTGGCTAGTATTTATGTCAAGCTACACATCTGGGCGTATGCTAAAGTTTAGTATTGGATCAAAACAGGCATAAACGAGGCACAAGAGAGAGAAGTGCCCAATGCTCATGAAAATTACCATGGTATACGAAACTGGCTTGCTAATGCAACCATTCGCATACCTTAGTCGATGGATAAACCATAATAACCGTCGTAATATATTCGTTAAATAGGTATTGCACATTCGTGGAAAACGTCACGCTCCTTTCAAGTGGTACCGTGCCTTTTTTAATTCGTTTATGGACGCATTAGTCTGCGAGAACATCAGCTTGACTGAAAGGGAAACTATAGCTGAAGTGAGCGGCAATAGCCAGATATAATCAAACCCTCGCCAAGGACGGTGCTTGATGTATCCCAACACTGCGACCGTAATTGCCGCCAAAGGATTCAACAGCGGCCCATACATATCTAGAGGGCGAGTCGTGGTACCTTGGAGGCTCGAAAAATAGAGGTCATAGGAAGAAAGAGAAATTGATATCAGTGAGAGTAGCGACAGGACCGAGTTATGCCGGCAATATGGTAAGAATATAAACACAGGTGTCGGAAACAGCAGTAGGCCCGTAAAAGCTGTCTAGCGTTAATAAAACATTTTTTTGTCATATAGTGTTGGGTCAATAATCAATGCTCGGACCAAATTCTAATTTTGACTGGGCTCACCTTGTACAAAACTTCGTTCTCGCTTGCCTCAAGCTCAAACTCCTTGATTATCTCTTCTTGCTCTGGCGTTAGAGGACACGGTCTATCACCCAACAAGTGTCCCAATTACCTTGCTCGTCTAATGGCGTTGTGTCATCGTCATCAAGCTTCACACCTCTTCTCCGAACCATTGCTACACAATTTACTATCCCGCGCTTAGAAGGCTTCGAAACTAGCAATACGGTGTACGGCTACGTGCATATCATGCTTCGTAAAAGCGAAGTGAACGATTATCATGCGGGTACGTCTATTAAAGTATCAAACGCCTATACGAGCTCAATCTGATATAGCACAAACGGCTTGTAGTCATTGTCGACGATTGCTCCATATTCAGACAAATCAACGTTCTTGACCCGGCCCTTCTTGTCCTTGTCAAATGCATGACCGCCCAGATAGCCAAACTTGTCAAGCAATACTTTCTCGGCCTTGTCGACCGTTCTGCTCGGCGGAACCTCAAAGATAGCTGTAATAAAGTTGGGTGGCAAGCCATAGCGGAGAATCGATTCGACATAGACACGAATAGCCTTTATATGTGCCCAAGCCTTGACGATGTCCGAATAGGCAGTGCGTGATAGATTGGCAATCTCGGCCCATTGCTTGCGCTCGGTCGCCGACGCAGATTCCTGTTCCTTCTTCATGTCGGCAACCACACTGTCTGAGTAGTGGAACTCGCGTGGAGTCCACTTGTGGTCGCGGGCTTTGGCAGTGAACTCAGCCACGTACTTCTTGAAGAGTGTCACACTGTACAGAATAAACTCGCTATCCGATGCGACCTCGACTGCGCTTCGTGGCACCACCATGGGCGTCAACGTCTCGTAGTTAGCCAGAAACTCCTTCTTGGTCGCCTTTGGGATCGCAATCAAAACCGTCTGCAAGTACTCACTATCAAGTACAAAGTGATCACGCGTAACGACATCATGAAGTGAGCGGACTGATAGGTTACCAGACTGTTTCCTGTCGACTGCAGAAAGATTACTCTTTGCCTGGGTGTACGCTTGGAACGAAGAGCGCACGTCACTATCGAGGGCAAACGCCTCCTTCGAAATCAAATCAACCAGCTCGGAAATGCTCTTGTCCACACGATATTTAGAACTATTCCATTGAAAATGCGCCATGTAATCTTCGGGCGCCTTGCCGTCCACTCGCTTGGCCTGCGCAATCTGGGCCTTTGCTACGCTACCTTCGTAGATAGACGAGATAATCTCCGATGCCTTATTGACAATCGACTGGAACTGACTATCCAGCTTGGAAAGATCGTCTGATTGTTGTACTAAATTATCCAGCGTGCCTATCTTGAAGATTGGGGTTTCAAACTGGGCGATTAGAGGCTGCTCAACGCCTACGTTTTCAGCAATCCATTGGTCCAATTGAGTTTGAGGATCGCCCCCTGCCGGTGCTGCGTTTGACGGCAGTGACAGCAGTAGCAGAATCTTTGATTTTGCTGCCGACATACTCTGTCCTGTATGAGACAAATCGGGGTCGAATCCACTTGGTCTGTTTGGGACACGCCTTTTGGATTCCTGACCAAACGTAATCAGTAACACTTACTTACGTATCTAAGCATGGTGCGGCGCAAAATAAATTTCGGTAAACCAGACTGGATATTTGCAGAATAGCTCACGATGTCTCGCCCAGAATACACAGCGCCTCCTGAGGTGTTTTATAATGATGATGAATCCAAGAAATACACAACATCGACGCGAGTTCAGCATATTCAAGCAGAAATGACTCTGAGAGCGTTGGAGCTCTTAAATGTCCCATCGAGCCAGCATATTCTTGATATTGGATGCGGTTCGGGTCTGTCTGGCGAAATCCTTACGCAAGAGGGCCATTATTGGATTGGTATGGATATATCTGCATCAATGCTTGCCAACGCTTTAGACAGGGAGGTTGACGGAGACCTTTTCCTGGCAGACATTGGACAGGGCATTCCGTTTCGAGCTGGTTCATTTGACGCAGCAATCAGTATTTCTGCAATCCAGTGGCTGTGTAACGCTGATTCATCGACTGCAGACCCTCAAAAACGCTTGCTCACGTTTTTCCGCACGCTTTTTGCCTCTCTCAAGCGCGGAGGAAAGGTTGCATGTCAGTTCTATCCCTCAAATCAGAAGCAGCTTGATTTCATTCTGAATGCAGCAAAAGTTGCTGGATTTGCTGGTGGTCTTGTTATAGATGACGCAGAGTCCAAAAAGAACAAAAAATATTATCTCGTTCTGACAGCCGGGGTGTCTGAGCAAGAGATCAACCTGGACGGCGTGAAACTTGACCAAACAGCCACGTTGTCGCAAAAGAAGAAGAAACGGAAGGGCGACGAGTCGCGCAAGGAGTATATCATGCGCAAAAAGGAGGTCATGCGCAAGCGCGGAAAGACTGTCGCCCTTGACTCCAAGTTCACAGCTCGTAAGCGTCGTCCCAAATTCTGATCGTTACTTTGTTTTGCTTTACGTTTTACGCTATTACATCAGGTACGGGAATTTCAAAATTTCTCACTGGCCGTGTGCGGTGCGGTTTATTTGCATCATACACACTTGGCCGAAACAAGCTCAACATCAGAGCTACGCTTTGCATGACACGTTGTTTTTGATTATTTAATTGCAAATTCAATTGTACAGTAATATATGCACGTAGACGACGCTGGTATGCACTGAGCGACCATCATGAAAGTACGGCTGAATCCAGCCCACAAAATCAAAGCTATTTGTGACTCAGTGCAAGCTTCTGTTTGGATTACTGTCACAAATGGAGCCTCTGACTCGAACACAGCCTCATTATTTCGGAGCTGGCCCCGCTCTTTTGCCAACTTCTGTTCTCCAAAGGGCCGCCCAGGATCTCGTTAACTACCAGGGACTGGGAATTGGTCTTGGCGAATTGTCACATCGATCTCAACAGGCCATTGCGATTATAAACGATACCAAGAAGAAAATCGCAGAACTGATCAAGTTACCCGATACTCATGAGGTATTTTTTGCTCAAGGTGGTGGTACCGGCGGTTTCGCAGGTGTCGCTCTCAACATGATGGCAGCTTATGCATCCAAAGCCGGCAAGGTTGGCAAAGCTGACTACATTGTCACGGGCTCGTGGTCGCAAAAGGCTTCCGAGGAGGCCAAGCGTCTTGGACTTGATGTCAATATTGTGGTCAATGCGAAATCAACGTCGCAGAGTGGAAAATACGGATCAATCCCGCCTCAGAGTGACTGGAAATTCAGCAAACCCGAAGATAGCGCATTTGTCTATTACTGTGATAATGAAACTGTCAATGGTGTTGAATTTCAATTTGTGCCTGAGGTGCCTGAGGGAGTCGAACTTGTTGCCGACATGTCGTCGAATGTACTGTCCCGCCCTATTGAAGTTTCAAAGTTCGGCTTGATATTCGCTGGTGCACAGAAAAATATTGGCATAGCCGGTGTCTCTGTCTATATTATTAAAAAGTCGCTCCTAGATCGGATCTCTGACGAAAAGCTTCGTGACCTTGGGCTCCCTCTAGTTCCGATTTTTCTTGACTTCCCAACAATTGTTAAGAACAACTCGGCCTACAATACCATTTCAATTTTTGCAGTTCACATCGTCGGCTTGACAGTTGAGCACCTCATCAAACGAGGTGGCCTCGAATATCAGGCTAATGAGAGCGAAGCAAAGGCTCAAAAGATCTATGAAGTTATTGACAAGCACCCCAAGCTTTACGTTGCCGGTGTCGAGAGGTCGTGCCGCAGTCGGATGAATATTGTCTTCAACATTGCTGGCGGTGATACAATAGAGAAAGAGTTTCTCGATGGAGCCCAGGAGCGTGGGCTCACGGGCCTGAAGGGCCACCGGTCTGTTGGCGGTATCCGCGTCTCAAATTGTAAGTGACCAGCGACCATATTTATTCTGCTTTCGAACTAACATCAGACAACGCCGTAGAGCCAACCAGTGTTGACCTCCTCGTAAACTACATGACTGAATTTGCCCAAGCTCATTAGAATTTGCTTTTAATATGTATCATGAGGTAATTCGTAAATAAATAGTGTCTTCCTCTCGGTCGATATTAAGTACCAATCAAAAAAGAAGTATGCAACGTAATTGCTGAATGCTCGAGCAACTTTAGCAGCGGCCATTGCGCCGACGAACAAGAAAAGGCAGTGGCCACCAGGATAGTGTAAATCCAGGTCATTCAATTGTCTAGATGCTTAACATAGTAGGTAAGCACCTGGTCATCATCAAGAGCATCGATGTAGCAATATAGTACAAGAGCATGTTCGTTTATCACCCCTAAGATAATTTTTTGAGCAATACTGCTGACTTGAAGAATGCTATGCCATTCGCGGGTCTTGATAGTGCAACTGTAAAATGTATCCATCCCCTGTGAAGGCAAGCCACCACTATCTTCTGTCAAAACCACTTGCATGTTTTTCCAATTTGAGCGCACGCAAACGCCTTCTGCCTCTGCCACCAGTTCTAGAGAGCCCTGGTTATTTGCCAGGACAGTTAGACGTTTACTCAACGACTTGAACCGATCAGCTATTTTCAGTAGAGACGTAATTGGCGTAGGAAGCCGAATGTAGACATCAGGGTCGCTCCAAGTATATTCTCTAATAGCACCGTACTCGAACCGCAAAATGTGGATTGGCAGATCCTGCACAACTTCAGGATAAAACGAGGTAGACCGCGTCTGAGAGATAAATATTCTTAGAGACGCCATTTTTGTTCCCTTTCGACGCGTCAATTTAATAGCCACTTCGTCGGCACCTCCAGACCCTTTGAAAGCCTTGATCAGCTCGTCAACGCTCAACTCAATCACGATCTTGTTTTCTTCACCCGACACAGTCACATAATCTTCAAATAATGACGATGCTGCTATGGAGCAGCATATCTGCGTACCGGTATCCTCCACCACGGAAATAATTTTAAAGCTCTGCGGATCGAACTGCAATTGGGCGGTTCGGCTTAGTGCTGAGATTGCAGTCACAATGTCTATAGTAAGCATGAGCAACAATGGCGCAAAGAACAATTCTTACCTCGCAGGAAGTCGGGACGCCGCGTAATTAACATTTTTAGCTTCATTTTTCAACTGAGCGCGTAATGGCTCCCCAACCATCGGAGAAAAGGTCAACAACTAGTGTGACCGATCTATGAAGAGCAGTGTTCAGCCGTGTCTGAGCCCATGCAGCACGGATATTAGCTAAATTTCACATTTTACACTCTTTTTTAAAAAAGCTAAAGTGAGCTACTTTGAGTCATTGTCCACGCTAGACAAGTGGCCAATTTTGCAACATCGAATGTTTGTAGACAAGATTTACAGCTGGACATCCTCCTGAGAATAGTGGTCCAATACAATGCGGTACGTGAAGCTTGGTGAGAACCCACCGAGATTGGTAATGTAGATATCAATGTGCTCGGGGGCAACGTAGTCGTAGGTAGGGTTCATGACTTCGACCGAGTTCATCAGGTTGTTTTCCGAAAATTCAATCACCTTGCCAGTATCACCCACTTCAATGAGGTTCTCAATATCAAAGGGATACAATGGCGACAGCTTGTACAACCCGGTGACAGCGAGAACGGGAGTCTTGTATTCCTTTGCACACTCGCACACAAGTGAGACGCCAGTCGATGAAACACAACCACCGTTTGCAAGAACAGTGCGAGT
>JAJLWU010000700.1:0-18380 GCA_030570855.1 Tardiomyces digboiensis | reverse complement strand
TTCCAAGTCTTTCCAGGGCTTTCTGACGTTCTAGGTGGCCGGGTAGAGTGTTGCACGCCAATAACCGCCTACAAACGGCTACTTGAAGGCTTGTACCTCTACAAAAATGGATCATCTCCCTATGATGGTGGCGTATTTCACCAATCGCCACTGCAACTTGCATTATTTGCGCTTGTCCCTGAGACTCACGTGGCAATGTCGCTAGTGTTTTGCACCATGGATTTGTTTGCAGCTGTCGAGCTGGCACGGGCTGCTAGAGCACTTATACAGAGAGAAAATCAATTAAGCTACGGTCCTCACGTACTCGTGGCTATATTCATGTTCAATCCCTACACGTTACTGTCGACTCTGTCGCGCTCGACACAAACGCTCACCAACGCACTGGTGATCTCAGCTGTATCGCGAGCCCTCAATGGTCAAAGTATGCTTAGTTTGGCAATCCTCGCCCTAGCTTCCAACTTGTCATTTTACCCCCTTTATTTTGCGCCAGCAATTACACTGCTGGCTCGCGAGTATTCTCCCAGCACCACGCATGCAATTCCCGTCGGTCCTTCGGTCGAGGCTAGTACTGGAAAATCTGGCGGGAAGGGAGTAAACGAACCTGACGTCAGGGTCCCTAGCGTGCCCGAGTCAGCCATGCCAGAGCTTGTCTGCTTTGTGAAACAGCACGCAGCATTTTTTGTTATCAGCTGTGGGCTGTTCTTCGGGCTCCAGTGGCTAACAGTTATGTCTTTTGATTTTGTGGACTCGTTCTACGGGACTATGCTGCTATTTAGAGAACTGCGCCCAAATATTGGCCTATGGTGGTACTTTTTTGTTGAAATGTTTGATTTTTTTCGGCCATTCTTCGTCGGAGTGTTTCAGCTCTTCCTGGCGAGCTTTTGTCTGCCCATTACTATAAGATTACAGCGCGTGCCACTAGCAGCCCTTACGACCGTAAGCGGTGCTGTTCTTCTTTTCCGACCCTATCCAGAGATTGGCGATCTTGGTCTTCACTTTACTCTTTTGGCACTGTGCAAACCTCTTTTCAAACTTTTGCGGTATCCACTCCCGGTAACTCTAGGACTTTTGTACGCATCGATCCTGGCTCCGACGTTTTATCACCTGTGGATATACCTTGGGTCCGGGAACTCCAACTTCTTTTATGCCATCACCTTGGTGTATACATTGTCCATGACCGTTTCAATCTCCGATGTGCTATGGGCGGCACTTCGCGTCGACTACGATGGCGGCGCAACTCCTAATTTATCGCAACTCTAGCCGTTCATGGAGATGTGCTTTTCTAGGAGTTTTGTTGATCTTTGTCAATTTCATCTAGAATAGTGTCGAGCTCCTTCAAATCCTCTGTGAATCAGTATATAACGTAACTGCTCTGGAATGCAAACACTGAGTTTGATTGCAAATCTTAAAAGGAAACGTACTGGATATTGTAATTCGATTACTTTGGGCTTGTTGTAGGTCTCGCTTTAGGGCCTCTGTGTAAATCCGAGCAGCTTCAAGTGACGCCCGTAGGCTCTTGAGAGCGTTGAGTTCCTGATATTAGTTTCGCGCAATTTAGGCATGTTAGAAGGTCGCGCTTTCTTGAATAACTTTATACTACCAATTCTGAAACCTTGTCGAATCTACTTACAGACTCCCTATCCTGAAGCTGCCTGTGCAGCGTTTTCTTATCAGCCATACGTGTTTAGGACCTGGTCGAGACACTCCGCGTAAATACTAGTGCGGCTGTTGTATAAGAATAATATTAGCAATTAGGTGCATAGCTGATTCACATTGAACTGCTTTCTAAAACTCGACGCCTGCAAGAAATGTTGCTTCCGTTAGTCGGCCAGTATACTCTGTGAAATATGTCGGTAAGTAACGGATCTTTCGATGGAGAGGCGTGAAATCTGTACGTCATTGGCTAGATTCGCGACAGACGCCAGGACCGAGCAGACCTCAAACCTCAAACTGGCGGTGCTTTTGCTTGGTAGATTCGCGATGAATTTGTGAAAAGAATATGGACGTTCCTCTGCAATTCAGCATTTTCCGGCCTGAATCGCGTATAATTCTTGGTCTATATGGTGCCATTTACACTGAATGCCTATTACTTGGACATGGAGAGTTACTAACACTAGTTTGCACCTGTGAACCCAAAACCGTTTTTGCAAGACTTGACTGGCCGCAACGTGCTCGTCAGGCTAAAATGGAATGAAACTGAGTACAAGGGAAAGCTTGTGTCGGTCGATACGTATATGAATCTGCAGCTTGACGACGCCGTCGAATACATCCAAGGAAAGCAACAGGGAGAGATTGGTGAAGTCCTTATTAGGTGCGTACAACAACTTCTGGTACTAAATGTACATGGCTATGAATTTTATTACTTGCTACTTAGTCGCGCCCGCAATCTAACATCAGGTGCAATAATGTATTATGGATAACGGAGGATAAAGAGGATGACGTACGCATGAAAGACTAATTAGAGTTTTATAGATGTTAATTTTCTATTTATTCACACGTGTAACACCTCGTCGAGGATATTCTCGTACATGCTTGCTCTCCATTACTCTCAACTAAATTAGACGTGCCCCTTATATGGCAAGGTACTCTCCCGTATACTGCTATTATGGATTTAAATCCCTTCGTAGGGCATCAGCAGACTCTATAGGACCTATTGTGATACTGACAAGTGTGTGGAGCACGTTGCATGGAAAATATCTAACGATATCGGGGCACTCCGCCTGACCATCTGGCCGCAGCGCCGGATGTAGAACCATCAACCCAGCATAGCAGGTGTCTCGATCCTCGGCTCAATGGCAATTTACTGCCCATCATACAGAATGTGGGAGGAAACTGGGCAGTTCATTGTGACAATGACGCAGCCCATGCTGACACAATTACGTCATAATGCATTCATTGTTGCCCAAACGTTGCTCAGAAATATTTGGCTTGCCATTTATTTGCGATGGATAGGAATCTTGTAGCAAAGATCAATTGAGTTTAAAATGAGTTTACAAGATTCTAACAGAGAGGGCCTGGATATTGGTGAGTCGGAATCCAATTCTAAAAAACAGTATAGTGGTTATGATTAACAAGAGCGCTTACAGTAGTTACAAAGGGCCTCAAGCTCTTTTTCCACAGTCACAAGCCAGAATTTTTGAACCACGGAAAAGCAGGCGGTGCCTATGATGGTGCCGGGCACCTGACTATTTGGCCAGTTGCGGTATTCGTGCAGTCAGTGATTGACTCTGCTCGCGTTTTCCCAGACACAAAGAACACTGTTGTGCCAGCTTGCCGTGCGTTTTATCCGTATTACAGCCCCGACTACCGAATGTACTGTGCATCCGTCAACTTCAGTGGCAATCGAGATATATACTACGACGATAATGCTCAAGTGGCTTCGTGTTTTATAACTGGCTATGAAGTCACTGGCGACCGCGAGCTGCTGGGACGTGCTGTCGAGCTAGTAAACTCTCTAATGGGTGGACAGGACCGTGGAAAATATGGTGGAGTTCGCTGGCACATGGAGAAGCAAGGCTCCAACACCTGCACTACGGCCGAAGTCGGTGTAGCATGCGCGCGACTAGCACGACTTGTGCAAAATAACCAGAACTATGTCCAATTTGCACAGATGTGTCATCAATGGATTTTTGAGCGCGTCCAGGATAAAGGTGACAAGTTGATATGCGACGGCCTTGAGCCAGATGGTGATCACTTTAAGCTGAACGATGCAAAGTGGACCTACAATCAGGGTACTCCATTAACATTGTCGGCACTGTTGTACAACATTACTGGTAACAAGGCTTATTACGAATCTGCAAAGGAGCTGGTATTGGCTGTGACAGACCACAACACTGCCATATTTGATCGTGACACTCCACGCATGGAGACTCGACAGTACCGCGACTCGACTGCTTTCTACCAGCTGCTGGCTGAAGGATTTGCTGACTATTTACTTTTCTTTGGCCAGTTTGAGGACCCCAAAGTCGCCGAGCGAATCGTGAACCAAGTCAAGGACACTCTACACTACGTTTGGAAATACATGCGAGATCCACACGACGGACTGTACTTTAACACATTCAGTATCTGGAAGATTGACCAGAGGCGCCGTGATGCCTTCCAGGAGTTGACGGGCGAGAACAAAACATTTGAGCCGGACTCTGGTGAGCGAGAGCAAGGTGACGGGCCAGTGGAGAAGCGACCATTTGCAAAGACTCTCATGGGCTGTGGAGCAGCCGCCCGCGTTTTCTTCCAATCGGCTCGGTTAGTTCCCACCCCGGGCTTCAACGACCCGCTACAGTAAGAGCAGACGGCCGATAGATGGTTTCAGGTTTAGTACAATATAGTTTTTGAACAAGTGCAAGTTTTGAATGGCTTTGAGCGCATAAATGCATTCACAGTCCCGTTCCTCTTGCATATATGCGCGTAATTATGAACAAATGCATAGGACAACTCTAGCAAGGACATACGGTCTGCATTGATAACCTACATCATTCCCATTACATGTCAACATGGCGAGTAATGGTGGTACAGATGTGGCAGTAGATGATGACATTACGCTTAGTGTTTTGGCAGATGTGCCTATAGAGGCTAGCGCTGCTTCTGCTGACATGGACGTCGACAAGACCGACAAAAATATCAACAGTGAAAAGGTATGTTCAACAGTGCATTTGCTCTGCATTAATTTTCCGTATGGAGTATATACTAATGTATAGGACGAAGGAGAGAGAATAAGAGAAAATGCCGTGAATGTCCGTGGTGTCGATGAGTTATCAACCAAGGACATCGAATCGTATGCTCGACACTATTATCCGGATCATCGAGCCAAGGTGGAGTGGGTTGATGATTCTTCTGGTGAGTAGCTTTCGCATCCAGGTTCTCCCTTATTCCACGTCCATTTTTTCTTTGTATTTTCTGACTAAAGTAAACTTGTGCTATTATGAAGACGAATGGGCGGCGGATGCTCTTACTGCCTTCACTTCGGAGGCCGCTTATTACGAAGGGCACGACTACGGGCTGACGGACCCGCGCCCAGGAAAGACACACCCAGACAAGCCTGGTATTAACTTGATTGTACGGTTTGCAAAAGAAAAGGATAGAAAGGTTAAAGGCGCTCGAGACATGAGCAGGTATTATTTGCTTCACGGTGAGCCGGAAGATCGGCGGCCATACGCAAAGTCTGCTTTCTGGGATGACGACAAGGACTTGTTCCCGGAGCTCGGCGATGATCTGTTTCCTGACAGGGTTCGTGACCGAACACAGGATCCACGTCTCAAATCAGATGTGCCGTCATCGTCGCATAAAAGATCCAGTCACAGTCGGAAAACCCGTAACGACGAGGATGCCGAGGATGGCGAAGATCTCTTCCCAGATAGAGATTTAGGCGCACGCTTGGATATTGGCCAAGATAGAGGACGAGTTCGCAATCGCTCACGGTCTCCAGGTCGCCGTAGGAGATCTGATCATGAGACTCCCAGCGGTACTTGGACCAAGGGAGAACTCTTAAAACCCCAGAGTCTGCGAGAGAGAATTTCTGCTAGGTCACGCTCGAGGTCGCGTTCTCCTTCTCGTCGTCGTCGCAGAGGTAGACGCACGGCGGCGGATCATTTTTAGCTGACATGACGCCGGCTCACATCTCAATTCTATTTGCTACGGCGTATCAAATGTTTCCGGCTCGCTAGGCTAACTAAGTAGATGGCATCGCCCGCACCATGTTTGACCGTGGCCCTTTCTGGTGTGATTATCCCCACGTTCTCGCAAATATCCAAATCAAATCTACTGGACTAAGTATATCAGCCAAGTAGTAAACAGACCTTGATTGTATTCTTCTGAGTTTCCAGCATACGTTGTTTTGTTTCCTGAGGAAACGGATGGTTGCATTCCCTGTAGACGGACATCGGGTATCAGCTATCCTTACCTGCCGCCCGGGGTTAGTTTTGCCTCGCAGTCATGTAGCCGCACATTACGCAGAGCCCATATTTCTGCAGAATGGAGATGTTAGACCCTATACGTGTTCCGAGCATGAAACTTAACTTGGTCCGGAGAATAGAGTCTCTCTATAGACGCAATTTTAGTCAGTAAATCAACCAGCCCGGATCCCGGATCTAAGCTTGATCCATGGAGTGCTAACCTCAATATAGCTTAATGTCAGGACACACTTTCCACATCTTACTGCCGATCAGATCCTTTGTCCGCTGCATTCGGCCCATGGACACTAAAGCTGGAAGTGATCTGGTCCGTGGCATTTCAGGTGGCGAGCGCAAGCGAATTTCAATTGCTGAGATTGTACTGTCAGGTGGAGCACTACAGTGCTGGGATAATTCCACGCGAGGTTTGGATTCGGCCAGCGCCTTTGAATTCGTTAAATCACTCAAAGCCGGCTGTAAGATTTTCAGCAACCCGCCGTTTGGTCCGGGGGTGTTGGCTAAGAGATTCTTCTACGACATGGGTTTTGGCGCAAAACCTCGTCAACCGACACTCGATTTTTTGAGTTCGCTCACCCAACCGTCGGAGCGCATTATTAGACCAGGCTGAGCACTCTGCCCCGTGTACACCTGATGAGTTCAGAAGCCCGCTGGAGGCAGTCCGTCTTGTATCAAGATCTGATTCAAGAGATTGAAGAGTTCAATGACCAGTTCCCTATTGCTGGTCCGTCTGTAGCGGCACTCTATGAAGCTCATAACGCACGCCAGTCTCCAAAGCGACCTCGTCACTAATTCTGTCATCCGTGTTTTACAATTTGCCATTCAATACAGGGTCTTTCAACAGCCGTGATTCCGTCCTTTTTTTGCTATCTTGTTCAACGCTTTTTCATCTCTTCTAGAAATCTTCTCTATTATGAAGTTCGTCCTATCGTCGCCAAGCAAAAGCAGTACGCCTACGAATCTATTGCTGGTGCCCTGACATCAATATTACGGAGTTTCCTCAGAAGGTGCTTATTGCTCTTGTGTTCAACCTGATTCTCTACTTTATGGTTAATTTGCGACGGACCTCGGGAATTTCTTCAATTACTTTGTCATTGCTTTCGCGTCTACTTTGTCTATGTCACACCTCTTCGAACCGTTGGTGTGTAACCAAGTCGCTTTACGAGGCCATGGCACCCGCTACTATTATACTTATCACTCGTCGTGTACGCCGGACTCCTCCGGACAGCAGTATCCTTGCTCCGTTACGATTCCAATGGGCCAGGCCTATATGAACATGACCCAGGATGAATGGATCTGTGTTGGATCTGGAGCAAAAGCTGGCCAAGGCTTCATTAATGGCGATGACTACCTTAACGTTTCATTTGAGTACTACGACTCGCATAAATGGAGAAATTTTGGAATTGTGATTGCTTTTACGGGTTTTTCCCTAGGGACTTATCTGTTGGTGGTCTACCTCAATCCGGGACTCCGCTCCAAAGGTGAATTGCTTGTGTTCCAAAGATCGATGCTGAAGATGAGCAAGCAATGAAGCGCGGTGGAAGCTCCACCAGGGAAGATCTGAGCCCTCGTCGATATCCGAAATCACGGAGTTCTAAGGCACTGTTGCTGATAATGACGCGCCTCTCACTAGCGGTCTTGTGGAACATCGAACGATATTCTTTTGGGAGGATGTTTGTTACGATATCAAGATCAAGGACAACCCTCGTCGTATCCTTAACCACGTCAACGGCTGGGTTAAACCTGGTACCTTTAGGGCTCTCATGGTGCGTCCTGAGCTGGCAAAGCAACTATTCTTGATACCTTGGCTATAACCGTGTTACAATGGTCGTGGTCACTGGTGATATTTACGTCAATGGGTCGCCTCGCGACGACTCCTTCCAGCGCTCTACTGGCTATGCGCAACAACAGGATCTGCACTTGAGTACAACTACCGTTCGTGAAGCTCTTACTTTCTCGGCTCTTCTCCGCCAGCCTGCTGATATACCACGTACAGAAAAGATTGCTTACGTGGACAGGGTGCTCAAGATCCTCGAGCCTACTAGCTAAGCGAATACAACCAGCGGCATCTTGATATTCACATGCCCCCTCACTAGCCTCGCATCCTGGGTTCCTTAAATACCGAGAACGGGGGTAAAGGCGGGGGAGCTTCTAATAGTATCGGCCCGCACTCATAATCGGTCCGTTATGATAGCTCGTAGATCGCCGGATACGCGATGACTTGTAATCACTATGAGTCAGTTAATTATCACGATCAGGAATCAGTGGTTGTAGTTGGGGCTCGGGCGAATCTGCCTCAAATCCGGCAATAGGCACTCTGGCCGAGTTGGTCTAAGGCGTAGGATTAAGGTTCCTATCTCTTCGGAGGCGAGGGTTCGAATCCCTCGGGTGTCACTAAATTTTTTCTCGTGGTAGGCGCGATCGCCCGATATTCCGAAGCCCAGCCTTCGTCTGGCGGCAAAAGTCTTTGACGACTACTCCTAAAGTGCTACTGACCGTCAGTGCTACGGGCACGAAACAGATTTTTTCGACTGGTCACCACATTCTTGTGCATTTTGAAATGCATTTTAACTCGTCAAATATGTACAAAATGTTGGGCTCTACGCTGACGGAGACGCACCCTTCTCAAAATCATCTGCAAGATACTTGTCAAAGGCATCGTTCCGTTCAGGGAATGGGCGGGGTCCAAGGATTCGCACAAGATCAGCTCGGCCAATAGTCTCCTTGGTAAGGAGTTCCTCAGCGATGAGTCCTACTTCCTCTTTCTTCTCAAGAAGAAGTTGCTTACATCGCTCATGTGCTTCGTCGACAATACGCTTGACTTCCTTGTCAATCAGCTCTGCGGTCTCCTCCGAATACGGCTTCTGCATCTCGCCTTGGTTGCGAGCAAGAAATACATTACCAATGCCTTTAGACATGCCGTACGAGGTAACCATAGCTTGTGCCATCTGCGTGACGCGCTTGAAATCATCGCCTGCACCAACAGTCACGCTATCAAAGTGTATCTCCTCAGATACTCTGCCGCCCAGTGCCATGGCCATGCGATCTAGAAACTGAGACTCGGTTGTAACATAGGCATCCAGTGGGAGGTATTGCGCATACCCTAGTGCAGCAGAGCCATGAGGTATGATGGTCACCTTGACAAGAGGATCAGCGTATTTGAGGTACCAACCACAAATAGCATGACCAGCTTCATGATAGGCGACAATCTTGCGCTTCTGCGGCGCAAGAACGCGAGACCGGCGTTCCAGACCAGCAATAACTCGATCGAGAGCCTTTTCAAAATGGATCATCTTCACCTGGTCAGCGCCAGTTCGAGCAGCAATGAGCGCGGCCTCATTACAACAGTTGGCAATGTCAGCACCAGCAAAACCCGGAGTCATGGCTGCGAGCTTGCCTGACAGCTGCTTGATCTCCTTGTCATACTTGATCTTCCCAAGATGAACCTCAAAGATCTCCCTGCGGCCTTCCAGACTGGGTAGGTCAATATTAATATGACGGTCAAACCGACCGGGTCGCAGCAATGCCTTGTCGAGAACGTCAACTCGGTTAGTACCCGCTAAAACTACAACGTGGTCCTTCGAGTCAAAGCCATCCATCTCTACCAGCAATTGATTCAATGTAGCTTCGCGCTCATCGTTGCCACCACGCATAGCCTTGCCTCGCGCCTTTCCAATAGCGTCGATTTCATCAATGAAGATGATGCTGGGAGCGCCTTCCTTTGCCTTTTTGAACAAATCACGCACTCTGCTTGCACCAACACCACTGAACACTTCAATGAACTCTGAGCCACTAACCGAGTAGAATGGCACTCCAGCTTCGCCAGCAGTCGCTTTTGCTAAAAGCGTCTTACCTGTACCTGGGGCACCAGATAGAATAGCTCCACGAGGAATCTTTGCACCAAGAGCTTCGTACTTTTTGGGGTCCTTGAGGAAATTGACAAACTCCATAATCTCCTGCTTAGCCTCATCCATACCAGCAACATCGTCGAATCGCACCTTGACATCCGTCATAGAATTGTACAGTTGAGCACGACTCTGGCCCATGCCAAAAATGCCACCAGGCCCACCGGGCCCACCGGCTCGAGTAGCGGCTCGGCGAGTCATCCACAGAAGAAAACCGACCAGCAAAAGCGTAGGCAGAAACCCAAACACTGCTGCCCCAAGACTGCCACCCTCTTCAATGTAGGTGACAGGAATCCGGTCGTGAACAGGGATACCAAGAGCATTCTGGGCTTCCTCCAGATGCTTCTCAAAGGTTTCAACTGATCCAATGGTGAAATAGACGGGTCCTTCCTCAGGATGAACCGTCGTAACTCGCACAACACTGCCATTAACCACGGTCAACTGCTGGATCTGACCTTTATCCAAGTAACGAGTCTTGACGTCCTGCCATGTCGTTTCGCGGTCAGTTCCCGACGGCGTCAACAGCGCGAACACCAGGATCATCGTCGCAAGTCCAAATACAACCTGCTGTAGATTAATCTTTACTTGGAAAACTTTTAAGTCTTTAAAGTCCTTCGATTGAAAGTCAAAACCTGGCGGCATTTTGTTGGCCTGCTGCTTGTTACTACTGGAATTCTTGTCCTTATTCGGCCCACCAGACCTGTGAGGATCTTCTTGTTCGTGCGAGTCCTCTTCTGGCTCTTGGTCCTCGTGCTCCCGATACCTCTCTCGGTTCTTTTCTTCCTGAGCCTTTCGCTGCAGTAACTCCGACATTCTCTTCCGTGCAGGTCGCTTGCGCAGAGGTTGTAAACTGGGCCCATTTGTATGAATTCCAGCTACCTGGAAAGCGCAAGCTCTCATCGCCACGGTGGCCGCCACCGCGCCAAAACCAATCCCACCTCGCATCCGGCTGGCAAGCAAGCTTCTAGCCGGTGGGCCGAATGATCGGGCCGCAAACCTCATCCCGAACATTGCACAAAGCTTGTGGCTTTTATCCTGACGTCAGAGGTTGTTGGTTTCGTGATGGAGATGCGCGAACACCGACATTTGAACATTTGCGGAAGATTACCCGGTCGTCGTCATGCAGTCTCGACCCGACCCTACACTAGGAGCCTCGAGGGACACAGTCAATTCATATTACATAACATAGTCTAGGTAGAGGCATTCCAAGGAATTGAGGTGAAATCTTGATCCCACGTATAGAGGAAGGTAGGAAATTGGAACAGACTGTGCATCATGGAAACGTCAGCCACGCTGCCGTCAGAAGAGGTACTAGACGGCTGTTGATAAAATTCTTGGCCCTGGCCAACATTGCCTGCCTGGGCAGAAGGTGTCTGGTCCGCAATGTTAACCAACATACTAAGATCACTGGAACCATATGGTGAAGTCCCTGACGCGCCATTGACAGGGTGCTGATCTGGCATGCGTGGCTTCTCAACGAGATTGTGGATAGAAGTCGGCAAAGACTTCCTTTGAGGCTGATCTCCAGGGCGAGCAAACGACGATGCCGGCGATGAGCTCGTGGAGCTTGCCTGCGACTGAGACTGGGCCTTTGAGACAATGTTATGAGCAATGGAGTTCATGTATCTCATAAAAGTCGTCATGATCAAAGAGCTATCGAGTTCATCCGCTGCAGACGAGTTAAGAGACTCAATGAGCCTCTGGACTTCACCTAGCAGATTCAAGTCATAGCGAGTGGATGCGTGCTTTGGTTTAGTTACGCACTTGATTATCAGCGTAATGTAGGCACTGGCAACGAAATACAGGGCGCCCCACATTAGCTTTATGGGCCAACCATGGGTATTTAGGAACAGGCTGAGTGTTGTGCGAGCTCCCTGAGAGCAGATCTCCATCGAATTGAACAGTCGTGGATACCGAGCGGCACTAGCGGTGTTGGCAGCGCCCGGAACTATACCATTTGGTGACGACGTGACCGAGTTAGTTCCCGACTTGTCCTTGCATCCATCGTTGATGGTCATATTGACCCACGACGGTCGGTATGCTATGACACGATGAATCATTAATAAAAGACGATAGTAGTTGAAATGGAGGTAGATGACCATGGTGCTCCGGTAAAAACAAGGGCTCCGGATATTTGTCCATTCAGTCTCCTTTGGCGTAGACACTTGATCTGGCTTTGGCTGCACATCGCTGGCAAGCGACTCTCGCCACTTTTCGAGAAGCTCGTCACAAAACGCGACATTCCGAACGAGCTCTGCAGGTGACTTTTGGGTCGCAGTCGCCGAGTATAACTTCTCAAACACAGACTGATAGACCCGGAAGAGATCCACCAAATATTTGAGCACGTCGACCACGTTGTCTTCCTCATCAAGAACTGGAAGAGTACTGGGGTGCTCTGTGGAGACATCAATATCCGAAACGGTTGGAGGTCGTCCAATCTTCATTGCCACGTCCCTATCCATTGCATATATCAGCCACCAGAGTGTTCTTTTACGGTTCGACTCTTCAGCTGACAACCCAGCATAGCACTCGCGCCGATTTAACCCGAGTTCACATGCTAGTTGTATTGCCTGTTGGACTAGAAGACCCACTGGATGGGGAGAAGGCGAGCACTGTAGCGAAATAACCATGAGCGCCAAACCTTGGAGCAAAGGCATACTCGGAGCAAGCAGCATCGTACGCCGCCTGTAGTAAAATGTATTTATCAAGTGAGATCGCGTGATTGACTCTATTTGATCGAGAGTCCAAGTAATGGTCGAATCAAACAGTGATATGTCACTAGTAACCAACGTCACGAGACCATTCAAAATCAACTTCTCTGCATAACCGTTTGGACACAGTGATCCGTCATTAGCAAATTCTGCTTGAATTAGTTTGTCTACATCATCCGGCTTGATGACGTGTCTCCACACACTTGGGCCCATACGATGAATGGCAGCGCACTTGCGCACAAGTGCTTCATCGAGCGGATACGGACGTGCGATAGGTTCCGAAAGTATCTGGATCTTTCGAAATTGTCCTTCGCACATATCGTTGAAAATGCCAGCGATCTTGTCGCTCACCGTTTTGTCTTCGCTCTTTTCGCTCAGCCACTGCATTCCCTTTGTAGAAAATAGAACCAGAGGCGGTCCGTTTGACACATATTTCTGCGTGCCTCTCCGGCAGCTGATGCCAAACAGATCATCCTTATCCAGTTTGGAGTAGTCCATATTCTCGCCCCCCACTGAGATGAAAAACGATGTTGGCGGCGCATCCTCCTCCTTGGCCCATTCACCATCATCACTCCCACCTTCCTTTGACTCTTCATACTCTTCATGACCAGATTCTATCTCGTCTTCATCGTCCTCGTTGCCTGCAGCCTCAGGTTGCGGTCCCGGATCCGATGCAGCGTCTTCAGCTCGGAGCTTTCGCTTCTTGGTAGCTGGCACCAGAGCTTCCAACAGGGTCTCAATACGGGACATACGCGACTCCAGTTCAGTCATGTGCGCCTTCTTTTTGCGACGGGGCTTCTTCTCCACTTGTGAGTAGACGCATTTTGTGTGATAGTTGACGCAGTTCTTACAAGATGGTCGTTCAGCGTCACATTTTATCTTCTTTTTGCGACACCAGTCGCAGGCCTGTGTAACCCTTTGGCGCTTCATTCCCTGGGTTTTGTCGTCGTCACTGTCCATCTCGATGACGATGCCTCGTGTTCAATGAGCCCGTGGTGGCAAACGGGGACAAAAGGCGATGCGTTCTAGGGACCTCTGAAACACCTAGGAAAGAAACAACACACTTTGACAATCACTTGCGTGTCTTAAAATCACCTTTAAAATATAACACCTGTGTTGAGCAACCCGTCCGGATAATCCGAATATGATCAAGGTGCGCGGTTATCGTCCTGGACATTTTCGTTTAATATGCTCAGCCACGAATCCATGCAGGCCGATCTATGCACTCCACTTTAGTGTGTGCCGTTGCCGCGCAAACGAACTCTAACAGGCTGCAGTGACGACGACTGGAAGACGACGACTGGAAGACCAGCGACTGGAAGAGCGAAGGAAGAGCGAAGACCCGCGAAGCGCGAAGACCCATTGATGGAATTATTTGCCCTGTATCTGCCATGCCCTCCCGTCCTCACGCTGAATGCCCTTGAGCTTCCTGGAGTCTCATTTCCAGTTCTTAAGAGCGATAAGTCGATCGACATCAAGGAGAAACGAGAATTCATTTCAGATTTTGACAAGCAAGTTTGGGAGGCGTACAACCCTGAAGTGTATGATCAAGGTACTGTCGGCCTTCAGATATTGACACAGAAATTTGAAGACGAGAAGGCTATTGCACTGGCAAAGGTTGTTTCAGATGCTCTGATGGCCTAGACTGTTTACACGCCATATTTTCTAGATATAAAACCTTTTATCTATATGTGCTGTGTAACTGCAGTTCACATCTCTCACTCGTGGCCATCGCTACATGTCGCTCTGCTCATCCACATCAAACTAGAACAAGCAATAAGATGATTCAATTCAGAGTGTATTATTGGGTAGTTAAGTTTCCTTGGCCCAGTTCTTACTAATCCAGAGACCGCCTCCTGTCCATAATGCGTAGTCGCGATCCTTGATTAGCCACACCATGAAACTTGGCAGTTGATAGCCATTCACTATCAACTGCCATTCACTGCGCCAATGCCCTTGCTTTTGCCAATGGGAACTAGCTGCGACTCGCGTGTATCATCCTTGAAGACGCGATATTTTTCTAGCGAGTCGCTGTCCTTCGCAGATGCCACGAATAGAACTCTCTCTATAGACCCAAGAACTGGAACAGCATTTTAAATGCCGGGGATGCCTGGACGGCCGCAACAAGCAACATCGCCTATAGCGTCGTAGCGTCGACACGCGCTTGTGCATATTTCCTGCTCTGTGACTTAAGTTGGTCACAGAGCTGTTGATAAGTACAGATTTACAGTAGTTTTGGTGCATGACCTGTTGTGTTCAGTAGATTTTTCTATGCTTGGTAAAAGCTTGTTTAAACTTGGCGAAATCTGGAACTTTCTTTAATTTACTCAACGTGTTTCCAGAGCTTGCTAGTAAACCAGAACTAGAGGCGAGGCAACATACTTGTCGTAGGCCACGTTACTTCGATGGACACTCCGGGAAGGTGCATGTAAGCAATATGTCAGACAGCTCCACAGCACAAGAACTAATCTGTACCCGCTGTGATCTCACATCTTGCTCAGATTGCGCCACTTTGTCCATACTCGTTGGCGATGATGTGCTTGGACCCCTCATTGACAACACTCACGTGGCGGTGCATGCTTCAGACTCGAGGTGGCGAATGGTCTACAATCAGAACCCTTCAGTGCCGTCATTCGGTGTCCGATCGCCAGGTAGTCTATTCTATCATTGCCTTTATCGATTGTACCATAGTGGCATGTGCTGCTTGTCATCGGCAGTACAAGGGTATAAGAAGAGCGCAAATCCATTGGCTTTAAACGCATCAAGATGGTCTCCTCTGAACCTGTTACCATTGGTAGGGCACCTATCATCGAAGGGCTCGATGTCAGTGCTATTGACCTAGAGAGTCTGTCACTTTACGAGAGAGAGGAATATTACGAATTCGAGGACTTTACCCCTCACTATCCTGGGGTGCACTGGGACCCGCTTGTGGAGTACCATTATACTGACAGGGCCCTAAACGCCGACAATTCGTATAGGAACCTGTTCAAAGCTGCCACCAAGGTCCGCCACATAACCCCAAAGATCGGCACCGAGCTCGAGGGTGTCAATCTGGCTGTCCTGACCGACGTGCAGAAGAATGAGCTGGCTCTTCTAGCCGCAAATAGGGGTGTTGTGTTCTTCCGCGACCAACGGGATCTTGATGTCCACAAGCAGCTTGATCTTGGACGCTACTACGGCCGTCTCCACAAACACCCCACAACCGGCCTGCCCAAGGACCCATCACTCGATGAGGTCCACGTCGTTTGGGTCGACAAACCAAAGGCTCCAGTTCAGGATGGTCACCAGCCCAATTCCATCCCGGAGGAGGCTGCCTTCAAGTCATACTATCACTGGCATTCTGATGTCACCTATGAGAAGCAGCCTCCTGCCTACACGACGCTGAAGCTTTTGGACGGTCCTGAGGTCGGTGGAGACACTTACTGGGCTTCAGGATATGCTTTGTACGATTTGTTGTCGCCCGATCTACAGCGCTACCTAGAGAATAGGACGGCCGTGCATTCGGCGGTCGAGCAGGCGAACAACGCTAAGAAGAACAATCACCCTGTGAGGAGGGACCCGGTGGTTAACGAGCACCCGATTGTCCGCGTACATCCCGTGACCGGCTACAAGGCTGTGTTTGTCAACCCGGGGTTCACCAGGAGCATTGTTGGCGTTCCAAAGGCCGAGAGTGACGCTATTCTCAATTACCTCTACAGTCTCATCTCGTCTCACCCTGCTATTCGTGTCCGCTTCCAGTGGAAGAAAAACGACGTCGCTTTCTGGGATAACAGAGTAACTTTTCACACTCCAATAGTCGACTACATCCCGTTCAGGAGACATGCTATCAGGGTCACACCCCAAGGCGAGGTACCTTACTACGACCCCAAAGGTATCTCGCAACAGAGCGTCGTTGACGAGGCTATCAACGAGCACAGGAAAGCCGCGGCTGCTCAGAAAGCTGCAAGCTAGATAGGGCATGACTTATGGGGACCAGAAGTAGATTGTTCCGAAATACTCAATAGAAAGATTTACCAAGTTGCCTAATATTAGTTGAGACAGACCGACATTCACTGACTAAAGATACATGAGTCTAAATGTAGCGACGCAATTGGCACAAGTCAATGAGTCCTGTGCAGACTTAAGTCAGCTCGAACTCCAGCCTAAGTGAGCAAATAGCTCCTGGATACCTTCAACGCGGTCAAGAGCGTGGCTAGTTCAGGACTGAGGAGACAAGCAGGTATATCGAGCAGGCTGTGGGACAGCATGAGAATGGGGCACACGCATTGCGCGGCCGTCGACTCCCATTGCCGACACTACAGTAGCAATAATAGTGGCAATACTAAACACGTCTGTACTCTTCGAAAGTAGTTGCCAATGTAAATGTCGGCGCTGCTTCATAATGTGGGCAAGCGAGATTCTGGGAGACGACTGTAGAGTATCGATACCGAGTTGTGAATGGGTCGTACTCTCTCGCAGAGCCCATGGGTCCGTGACCCGTTGGCTGTGCTGTCTAGAGTCAGTATGCGTCTTCAACACAGCCGAGTCAGAAAACTTACGCGTGGCGATCAGTGACATGGCAAGCAACACATGGTTGCCAGTCTGGAGGTCGCCGTGGCACAGCCTCGCGCCCGCGTTGTTTGCGTAGACTTGAACGCTTTGAAATCCTAGTTGAAATGAGTCCCGGAATTGAGCGCACTGTTGAGAGTGGGCACTTAATGGTTGCTCTAAAGGACGGCTATGACGATGAGCGCGATCCAGAAGATGAAATTTCACAGCCGGACCCTCCCTCTAGTCCAATGGATTGGTGATACTCAGACGATCGGCCCTTCAACCGCACCTTATGACTATCCAGCAGAAAATGACTCTTCAGACTCAATCTCTCAAACTTATTCATTCCAAGGTCCGGATCCAGTCTCTCAGATCGACGAAATATATCTTGGCTATGGAGCACGGTTGGAGTACGACGACACTCTCTGCGCGGTGATGCAATGAGACCTTTAGTGTTGCCAGACGATAGTATAGACTAGAAACCACTCTAAATAAATCCTGCATTACTGACGGATTGCAATCAAAAGAAGGGCCACACGTTCATGATCGTAGCGTTTGCCAACTTCATGTTGTATACACCGACCAATTACTCCATGTGATTTTGTAGGTTTTTGTGTAATTACAAGCCGTGCGTATATTCGCAACAGCCCTAAGTGGTGTTTTGGAGGCCCACATTCGTTCTCGACTCGACGGCAGAGATTGGTTCTATACTCGTTGATCACTTTCATCAGCCAAGTGTGACTAGCCCAGAGCTCCTAGAGGCAGTCTTGAGGCAGTCTTGACGTTACGCTTCACTTATAGCAGCCCTCCATATGTCGTTGAAACCGAATAGGAAAGAGTCTTTGGAAATGTAGCTCGATTCGATTGCTTTAAGCACGCTATTGAATTAGGAGAGTTCTAGGACCCGCGATGGGTGCACTGACATACAGACTAAACTACGGCACTGTCGTTGCAATATGTAATCTAATTAAAACTAGTAATTCGTGCACGCTGTCACGACAAGCATGGTTTGCGGCATGGACGAACGGGCGATGCACATGTACATGCAGGGGGCGTGGAACTTCCTCAAACACGCGGCGGCAGCGATACAAAAATTATTCAAAACATTAGACTACGCATATCAGCAAGACAGATCTACTAGTGTATTTGGAATTAAACAACACCCATGACCACATGAAACTGGATGGACTTTTGATCCGACCGCTTATTTGTACTTCTTTCCGAAGAGGATGAGCTGAAGCTGGTCGTAAAGCGAAAGCACACCGGCACCAGCAACACCACGGAGAATGTTGGCACCAGCACCCTTGAAGAGCGAAGAAACACCCTCGGAA
>JAJLWU010000699.1:0-18772 GCA_030570855.1 Tardiomyces digboiensis | reverse complement strand
ATGAGCTCACTTGCTCTGTCATTACCTATCGTCCTCAGTGCTTGTCGCAACTCGAGAATCTCGCCGGGGCTATCTTTTAATCGGATTTCAAATATTGTTATGATGCTTTGCTCATCCAGTGTTCTCTCAGCGCCAATTAAAGCGTACGCAGCATCAACTTCCATATCGGGCACTGTACCGAATGTCAATGACTCATAGTAATTGAGAAGTTCAAAGCTCTTTCTGTCTTTGGCAACTGTAAGGAGAGCAAGCCTGGCGGATTCAGCACTCTCGGGCTCGTCAGTGACTTTGACATCAAACGATACGCGCACACCTTCATCGGTGTTCTGGGGACTGCTTCCGAGGAATCTGAGGGCATGCTGGATGTCCATGTTGTACATATCCAGAAACGATCTCAAGGGTGCGTTCTGACTAGCATCTGCAACTAACTGGAGGGATTTTGTTAATTCAGATTTGCGAGCCGGCTGCTCTTCTACCATCTTCTTAAATCGCTCTATAGCCATCGCTGTGGTTAGACTTGCAAAACAAAACCACAAAATGTTAACATACCACTAGCGGCTTCATCCAAGTTTCGCTTTCCACTGGGATCCAGTCCAAACAGTTCGTACGCCTGAGCAACGTCGTCGTATGTCACCGCTCCCAGGCTCATAAGCTCCATGACCTGGATCTGCAACTGTTCACTCTCACGCATTTGTGAAATGCCCTTGAGTGCCTCAAAGTAGTGGAATGAGTTTGACGGGTCATTACTAACCTGTGTATCGTAGCGGGAAGCAATCAGCTCATCTGCAAAGTTCTCGACGGCACCTAGCGCGACGTAATATCCATACTGCTCGGGCAAAAGGGCACGGTTATCAACGAGACAAGTTGCGTACTGCGATGCAGACAGGAACGTCTTCACGAGGCTCAGAGCAGAATTAAGAGAATTCTGAAACGGTTTGGGGTGTATTCCTTCCTGAGCGCGAATCGCTAGATCCGCCGCCTCCAATAACATGCGACTATACTTTGCTCGTAACTCAGCGACCCGTATGTCTGAGAAATCGTGGAGATCTGGCGGGACATAAGAGGTTTCCGTTTCGTCGAGGGTAAACTCGAGCTTTTTTAGTATGGCAGGATTTACTCGCATGTTAAGTGTAGGATTCATAACCCCGATCGTTTTCCGCTCTTCGGACGCCAGTGGATCTCGAATAATGCGGAACAAGGTTTGAAAACACAGAGCTTGAGTAGGAAGTTGAGCAGTCGGTTTGAGATCGTGGTGGCGCTCGAACCGTTCCTGGATCTTGTCCGGGGCAAACTCGGCAAGATCGGCTTCCGTGAACTCTGGCGGCCTTATCTTCACCGTGAGTTTCGCTCCTGACAGGGTACAGACATATGTGTACATCTCTATGTGGCCCTCAGGGGTGGTTTGCTCGCAGGAATCGGTCCTGGCATCCTCCAAGAAATGGAAATCGTACATCTGACCTGGCGCCAAAGGATACCCCTTGTCCAACGCAAGCTCTAAATGATAGCGGTTCCCCATAAATATAGCAGTAAGCACTTCCTTAGTACCATCTATACTAGATGCGATATACGGTACAGGAGATTCTCGCAAAATTCCCAGGTTGTTCACGGGACGGACGCTTGCCACTCTCGCAGCTTCCACTGGCGGCAGCGCCAGGTGCCGAGACGCCGGCGCAAAGCGTAACAAATCCTCTATTAATCTGGGTGCCGTCCTACCGCTCCTCTGTACGGCATCATTTCCGTTTATATTCATTCCCCAAGTTGCAATTGCCTGTCTCTGCAAGGCTCGAACGTCAATGTACTCACAGCCACTAGCTACTAGCGCATCAGCCGTACTCATCTTAGTATGCAAGTTTGGTGCATTTTTGCCCAGTGCCGGACACCGTCAGTCTCGTCGACTTCAATCACTGAAACCCTTGCCGCAATCAGCGAAGCTTTGTTCGAACTGTCGAATGTGGGTAACTATTTACACGCAAATGACCGAGTCTCAAATTGATGCCGACAATTTGTCGCTGTCCACTGTGGCCGGTCCGGCCGCGGATGTCGGAGGTTCGGGAGGATCTAATGGATTTTTCAAGGATATAATTGAATCCAACCCGTACTTTGCCGCCGGTGGCGGATTGATGGCCCTTGGCGCTGGACTTGCAATTGTTCGCCAGGGCGCACTTCGACTCAGCAGTCTGATGTACCGTCAACTACTTGTTGATTTGGAGATTGCTTCAAAGGACAAGAGTTACACTTGGTTTCTCGAATGGATGTCCCAATATCCTAGCCGGCGGAGCCATCATTTAGCAGTTCAGACCCATGTTAAGCAGCACGACAATGGCAGCATAACTACCAAGTTCGAACTTATCCCGGGACCTGGAAGGCACTTGATCAAGTACAAAGGATGTTATATGCTGGTGAAAAGAGAGCGTTCTGGAAGGCTTATGGATCTCACTTCTGGAACGCCATTTGAAACTATTACTCTCACGACTTTGTACCGAGATCGAGCAGTGTTTTCAGAGCTACTTTCAGAGGCACACTCAAGAGCTCAGCTACAACAGGAGGGAAAGACGGTTGTTTATACAAGTTATGGCCCGGAATGGCGTCCGTTTGGCCAGCCCAGAAGAAAACGATCTATCGACTCTGTCATTTTGGCCGAAGGTCTGAGAGAGGAAATATTAGGAGATATTCGAGACTTTCTATCAACCGCCCAATGGTATTATGATCGAGGAATTCCATATCGCCGCGGTTACCTTCTCTATGGCCCTCCTGGGAGCGGCAAATCCAGCTTAATTCAGGCACTGGCCGGAGAACTTGACTACAATATCTGCATGCTAAATCTTTCCGAGGCCACGCTTACGGATGACCGCCTCAACCATCTAATGAATCACATTCCAGAACGTAGTATATTGCTTCTCGAGGACATCGACTCCGCCTTCAATGAGCGCCGTCAGACTGATGAGCAAGGCTACCGTTCGGGTGTTACATTTTCTGGTCTCCTTAATGCCCTTGATGGTGTTGCCTCGGCAGACGAACGACTAATATTTATGACAACAAACCACCCTGAGAGACTAGACCCGGCTCTCATTCGCCCGGGCCGAGTGGACGTCAAACTCTGTATTGACAATGCCACCGAGTATCAGGTTCGTGAAATGTTCCTTCGTTTCTACCCTGGTGAGGAGGAGCACTGCGAGCGTTTTATCGATGCGATCAAAGCACTTGGCACCACCGTCAGCACCGCACAGTTACAAGGACTCTTTGTATATAACAAGAATAGACCTGAGGGAGCTATCGAAATGGCTCCCCTTCTCAGGGGTCCATAGGCCGTTGTATATAGGAAATTTAATGAAGTTGGCCGATTCTCCAACCAAGCGAATAATGCGTATTGAGAGCATAAATGCGGAAATCTGCAACGTAAAGTCGACGGCGATCAGCCGTCGACGCGTTCACGTCGCGACAATGTCGCCAGTATGACCAACCCCGATATGTCTGATATTAAGAAGAGAGCAGAAAAGTTTTATCATCCGTATTCTCCCTATGGAATACAACTCGAGTTTATGACATCCCTGTACGACACTCTCGAGAACTATAAAGTTGGGATATTCGAGTCTCCGACAGGAACTGTAAGTAGTCCTAGGTTTTAAAAAGTGGCGTGAAAAAACTAAACGTAGGGAAAGACATTGTCTCTTATATGTGCGTCGATGACGTGGCTTAGAGATCACAAGCGAAAGATTCTCTATGATGGAATCGATGCGTCGTGCAAAGACGAGCCGGATTGGATCAAAAGGCAAGTTCGAGAGACAAAAATCAAAGAGGCAGAAGATAGATTACACGAATTTGAGACAAGGGCCGAGCAGATACGAAAAATTGAGTCTGCTGAGCGACTACAAAGAAGTAGAGTGGCCAAGAGAATAAAGACAAACGCAGATGTCAAAAAGACGCCTGACGATGTGGAATTCCTGCTAGCAGATTACTCAAGCGATAGCGAGCGGTGCTATGACGCCAAGACAGGTGTTAGTACTGATGTCCAACGGTTACTTAACCAACTCTCAGAAGAGTCAGCGGGAGTCAGCACTGACGATGAAAAGGTCAAGATATTTTTTGCCTCACGTACTCATTCTCAACTGAGCCAATTTGTTTCCCAGCTTAGACTCACAGGTTTTCCGTCTTATGTTGATGCACAAGCGGAGCAAGCCACAAAGCATGTTGCACTCGGTTCTCGAAAGCAGCTGTGCATAAACCCGACCGTTCAGAATATGTCGACAGCACAAGCCATCAATGATGCGTGCGTCGACCTACAAAGACCAAGTGGCCAAGGGTGCGAATTCCTAAAGTCTGAAAAGAACCCCGCCCATAGACCTGCTCTAAATCGATTCAAGGAGTCTGTTGTTTCTGACATTCGAGATATTGAAGATTTAGCAGATCTTGGTCGCCAACAAAGCATATGTCCATATTATGCATTGAGAGCAACTGTCCCGCAAGCGGAGATTATTACGCTTCCGTACCAGTTGCTAATCCAGAAAGAGTCCCGGAACGCGCTTGGTTTTGACCTGCGTGGCTCTATCGTAATTATCGATGAAGCTCATAATCTCCTCGACACTATTTCGTCCATTCATTCTAGTCATGTTTCGGCTTCCGATGTTGCAGTAAGTCGTATATGGCAACGTTTTAGCTTTGCAGAGCCGAGCACCGTCTGAGAAACTTTTCTACTTATTCTAACTCTAGGCGGCTGTGGAAGGATTATCTACTTATTTTCAAAAGTTCTCTAAGCGCTTGAATTCTGGGAATAGAATTTATATTCAACAATTACTGGCATCTCTGAATGCACTCGATGCATTTTTAGGAGCAGCAAAGGCGAAGGTAGCAAAGGCAACTGCTCCTGGAACAGCGGTTAACCAGAACGCCATTTTTGATGGGACTTCTGCTGATGTGGTGAATTTTCACAAGCTGAGACGCTACGTCGACGAATCTAAGCTCGCATTCAAAGTCGACACGTATCTTGAAAAGAGCGCGGAAGCAGAAGCGTTGGGAGATTCTTGCGGGTCAAACTCCAAATGTAGTACAACCACTGTTCCCAGCAGACCGTCTCGCAATGTACTGGGAAAAGTCATTTCATTTTTGGTGGCGATAACGAACCCAAGTAATGAAGGCAAGCTAGTATTCGGCCGCTCGCCGTCAATGGAACTTCAGCTGGAATATATCCTCCTCGATCCCAGCCATGCATTCAGGGACGTTGTCGAACAGGCGCGGTGTGTAGTTTTAGCCGGGGGTACTATGCAACCAGTAAGTGATTACACCACTTACTTATTTCCTTATCTTGACAAAACAAATATCAAGTTGTTTTCCGCAGGACACGTTATTCCCGATGAAAATGTCAAATTACTACGCATAGCCGCGGGCCCCGCAAACCAAAGATTTCTCTTTACCTTTGGTAACCGCGAGAACCGCTCTATGACAGAGGATCTTGGACGTACACTAATCAATATTGCACGCCACACCCCGCAGGGGCTCGTTATATTTTTTCCAAGTTATCAGTTGCTCAATAAGATTAGTGCGACGTGGCGGAGTAGCGGATTATGGGATGATCTAAACTCCTCCAAGGAAATATTTCAAGAACCAAAGTCTGCAAGTGATGTTGACCAGGTTCTCACGGCATATTCTAAGAGGATTGCAGAAGTACCGACTGGTGCTACACTTTTGTCCGTCGTTGGAGGGAAAATGTCCGAAGGAATCAATTTTAGCGACGGACTTGCTCGCAGTGTCGTCATGATTGGCCTGCCGTTTCCCAATCTATTCTCTGCGGAGATGATTGCAAAGCGACAATATGTTGAGCAGTCAGTACTCACGGGTGGTGGTTCCAAAAGTGATGCGACCGAGGTGGCCCGTGACTATTACGAAAACGTTTGTATGCGGGCAGTTAACCAGAGCATTGGCCGTGCCATTCGTCACGCAAGTGATTATGCATCTATCGTGCTTATTGACGAGAGGTATCAATCTGACCGCATTTGCAACAAACTGCCAACGTGGCTTGGTGCCTCAATTATGCCCCGGATGCTTTGCGGTGGTCTGGATATGACTCAAGAGCTCGACAACTTCTTTTTAGCGAAATCGTAACTAGCAACGATTGCAAAGAAAATTACATGTATTATGCTTAGTACGTTGCATTACATATTCAAACAATCAATCAATATCACTAGTGTACGCATCGCTTCGCAAACCGAGACCCCACAATGGAGCCTCCTCAGGAGTCACTGCGGAAGCACCGGCAAACAATTGTTGCTGACGCGACTGTGAGGCCAAAAAAGAGCTCTTACGCAAATCTTCAAAATGTGGCCGCCAAGGATAAGCAACTTATCGGAGACCTCGTGAAGCGCCGCTTCAGTTCGCGAGTCCAAGGAGACCTGCTTACAGCGCCCGAAGACATCCCCGCCCTCCCATCGATACCTGATGAGTTTGAAGAAGACATTGGGCGCGTACGGAGTCGTCCACAAGTTGACCAGTCCGGTGATGGTGGTCGGAGAGGCAGTGAGAATGTCCCCCAGCATACGACGCCAGGAACACGTACCAGCGACGGATTTGACGTAGAATCTGCATTTGACGATGTGATTTGGAAGAGCCCGAATTTCGATGGCCGCAAATACGTCAGTGAAAAATTGCATAGCGCTACGGAGGAGCAAATAAGTGAGTTCGGAAAACGACTAACTGAACAACAAGAGAAATTGGCTGCCAGGAAGAAGGCAGCAATGTACAGCAACTACAGAGCTTTTTTAACAGTTGGCTCGCAAATTGGAAGTTTAAATGCTGAGATGGAAAACTTGCGCAAGCTGCTGAGTGATTTCCATCATGCAACTTCGGCTATGCGGAACGACGCCCATACACATCTTGCGTCGGTAGAGCCCGGTTACAACAGCGGAATGGCTCTTAGTAGATCTGTGAGCTCTCTTAATTCCGCCACCGGAGGTTCGAGAGTTCCTTCTGGTGGGAGAGGAAACCGAAATTCCGTGCTGATGCTCGAGGCTATGTGGGCTCAAGAACTAAATAGTTTATTTAGGCACGTGGAGGGAGCGCAAAAGTATTTGCCTGCCAAGCCAGGTCGTCACTTGATTAAGGAAAGTGGGCGCTGGTACCAACTGAACACGGCCACGTGGAAGCCGGTACAGCCAGTACATATGTTTCTGCTCAACGATCACTTGTTGGTTGCAACAAAGAAGAGACGGGAGAAAACAGTAGTTGGTAGCAGTCCAAATTCACACGGGCTCGTTGCTGACCAATGCTGGCCGTTGGCAGATATCAGTCTTATCGACCTAACAAATCGTGCTAAAAACACCCTTTGCGTCAACTACGGGAACTACAATTTTGTCTATCAATCCGAGAGGCAAGAGGCACATGCTGTGCTCATAGAAAACTTTAGGAAAGCGCACGAAGAGCTCTCTCGGCAGCGTGAACGCCCACTTTCACAAACGTTCAATACCATGGGCAGTCGAGGTCATTCGCGCCAACCATCTAGGGATTCACCGAGCATATCCCGGGATCAGTCTCGCCAGGCGTCTGTCGATTTGCTTGGAAAGGCTCAGGTCATCCGTGAGGTTGAGCAGGTCATTAGTGAAGTTGACTTGAGGATAGCATACAGAGAGTTTGCAGAGGTGGTAGACCTGATTGTCGATAAATCGCGCCAGGGTGCTCCCCCGCTTCTTGTCGATAAGCTTAATGAGCGTCGTGCTGATCTCAAAACGAAGCTGCTACTTGAACTATCTCAGGACTACCTGTCGAGGGTCGAGATAGAAGGGATCATTAAGTTACTGGTACGCCTTGACGACACAGATGCAGCAAGGCACACATTTTTAACGCAGAGAGCAACACAGTTGCAACGTGCCATGAAGCAGGTCGAGTTCCAGGGAGACATCCCGTCGTATATTGCGCAGATTGCAATTATCTGCTTTCAAATGATTGTATCAACCGTCGAGATCTTTATTTCGTGCTTTGAAGGTGCAGATACATCTTCGTTCGTTGTCGATTGGGCCAGAAAGGAGGTCGATGCATATGCTGTCATTTTCGCTCGGCAATTGTACAAAGTGAACCGCGACTCTGATACCTATCGAGAGTGTGTTGCGATAACCCAACGGGAAAGTGCTCGTTTGAAAATGGTCGATCTAGATCTGACATTTTTACTCAGCTATGTGCTTTTTGACGATTCATCATCAGTATAAACTTTTCTATTCGTTGGAACACTGCGAGATATGCTCACCATGCTTAGTTATGCATTGCTTCCAATAGCTCCGCCGCGTAGGACGCGCCAAAAAAGCGCGTATTACATAATCAACTCACAACCTGAACGGTTTAACTAAACCTGCATCACCATGTTTAACTGCGTGTGTTGGCCATGCCGGGTCCTGGAAAAGGCGACTATGTTCGCCACATTTGGAATAATCAGGAAAGGCAACAGATTATAGAAAAGCTAAACAGGCAACTTGGCCCCGAATACATAAGCTACCGACAAGCAGCAGGAAGCCTCAGAGTGGCGTATTTGGAAGGATGGAAAGTCGTACAGCTCGCGAATGATGTATTTGGATTCAATGGATGGAATAGTGAGATCAAGGATATTACTGTGGATTACTGCGACGAAGTTCACGGCAGGTATAATGTTGGGCTCTCGTGCATTGTCCGAGTAGTTCTTCAAGATGGGACGTACCACGAGGATATTGGCTACGGTCATGTAGAAAATGCTCGATCCAAGTGCCAGGCGTATGAAAAATGCAAGAAAGAAGCTACAACTGATGGGTTGAAGCGGGCCCTGCGTCTATTTGGAAATGCCTTGGGAAACTGTTTATATGACCAACAGTACGCAAAAAACGTAAGCAAAATGAAGACCGAAAAGCCAAAGTTCGATCCGACCAAACTGTTGAGGAGGCCAGAGTTTTCAGAGGACCCAGCAGAGGTGCAGCACAAACGAATTGGAGGAGAAGCTCAATTACCGACAACGGTAAGCGCGCCTCCTGTAAGGGTTGTAGTGGAGGAAGATGCGAATGGGTTTGATGATCTTATGAGCGATGAACTGGATGAGTTTGAAATCGACTTTATTGACGGACTACCGCGCCATATAGAGACCCCGGCAGAACTCAATGATGAAACTAGTGGGAATGCCGCCTCCAAACCCAAAGCGACACCTGCCAAGCCGCTGGCTGCTGGGTTTGTCAGTGCGCGAGCAGCAGAGGCTATTCAATCCAACTCGCCATTGCCTAGCGGGTCACAATTTGATCCCACGTTTCAAAGCCCAATTGCTAAGAATATTCCCCAAGACAAGTCGCGGCCCATCAAGCGCAGTCAGCTGAGCACTCCGCGTGTCAGCGCGCCCCCAAATTTGCACTACACTACGCCACTACAAGACAAAGGTGCAAATGCTGTCAACACCCCTAGTAGAAGACCAGGGGACGGCGACGATGCAGATTCATCCAAGAGGCAGAAAGTCGAAGCCTAGCTCATAGCTACTATGTTATTGTTCGCTCCCTACTGTGGTGCCTTAAGCTCGCACCAACTTACGATAGCCTTGAGTAATGTGAAACGAAATTTTTAACTAGTATCGTTATTGTCGTCAAATTTTACGCCACGCTAGGCTATTAGTCAAGAATTCGTCTTCTCGGGAAGCTCGGCACAGTGGGAATCGGCTTGGGCGGCAAGTGATATACGTTGCCGTCATCGTCGTATGTCTGAAGATCGGCGGGAGACAGTGTAAACACTTCCACGACAACTTTACTCACGTCTGAAAGGACCTCGCTATAGTTTGATTGAATTTGGCGGGCGTGTTCAAGCATATTCTGCCGAATAAGGCCATCAACGAGACGACTTGCTTCCGGAATTGTTTCTTGAAGGCGTTCTATAAGGCGACCCTGGGAATTGATCAGATACTCCTCTTCGTATATACTACCCTTTTTACCCCGAGCTCGTTTTCGTTCTTCGCGGCGACGGTTCTTGGCAGTTCGTCGCGAAGCACCCGTCTTTGCAGTCTCGCCAGTTTTGCCAGTATACCGAGTTAGAAATGAAGGGGCAGTAGAAAGCTCGGATGGAGCCAAAGATATATTATCCGGAGCCTCGGATTCTTCTGGTCCTCCGAAAAACGCAAGCGGATCTTCAGCTTTGGCTTTACGCAGTTCGCGAAGACGGTTGACTTGCGAGTTGACTTGACCCTTGCAGTCTGCCAGTAGTTCTAGGATTATTGCAAAGCTTTCCGTCATACTTGGTTGAACAACAGACGCGATTAGCTCCGGCTTTCCCTGTTGAGCAATCACCCGGAGTGCTTCATCAAAGTAGTTGCCCTTGGCATACAACCTCACTGCTTCAGTGGCATCATTAAGATACTGCAAGTAGATAGTAGCAGCGTCAATGTATTGGTGCCTCTCAGTCATAGTCTCTGCCATAGACCGAGCGACGTCATCTTCGGTGGTCTTAAATTCCGGTCGCTGAACAATTGCAAGCACTGGCCGCCAGTCTCCGGCTTTCTTGTATGCCTCCAGCGCGTTTGCATAATCCTTGAGCGATTCAAATGCCAATCCCGCCTCGGTGAACTCCGATACACTCAGCAAATAGTGAGCAAACTCAGAAAGTATAATTGAATGCTCTTTCTCTTTTCGCCTGAATATCTTCAGCGCTTCTTCGTAGAGGGTATGTTGGCCAACATAGAGAATAAGCTCTTCCCAAGCGTTTTCTCCCATATCTGCAAGATGGCCAAGAGCACGATTGTAGAATTTGAGATAATCATCGATAAGAAATTTTCGCCGAGTCTCCTCTTGCTCTTGGAGATTACGCAGAAACGGCAAGTACTCCTTGGGGTCTTTCTGAGATCGCTGAGCGACAAGGAGTGCTACCTCAAGGTCATATAACTCAAGGGCCGAGCGGTACAGAAGCTCCACATCCTGTAGATAACAGAGGTGTTCAACAGACGTATCGGCTAGCTCCGCGTTTTGCTGGCGAGTGGTTGATATTATTGTCAAGGCAGAGAGTAAATCCGGAGGATTCTTGCAGGCGTATGCAGTAAGCACGCTCTGCATGTATTTGTCCTTCAAGTCTGGAGAAAGCAAAACTGATAAGACGCCATCGCAAATCTTATTAACCTTCGATTCGCAAGATTGAGCGTCTGGAGTATCCTCCTTCTTGGAGTTACTCTCGATGGTAGCGCGATACATTGTTTGCGATACATCCTCCTCCTTCAAACCCGACAGAAACAAGTCAATATTCTCTGGAGTGTTGAGTTGTTTGACAAAAATGTCCAAGCTCGCAAAGAACTGGTCTGGATCGTAGTCATGAAGAAGGTTCATGTCGACCCGGTGCATGCGGCATGCCATGAAAGCCCAGTCGTATTGTAGCTGGCGAATCGAGTTACGTACCTCAGTCAGAGCCATAATACGCGGATGGATGGTTTCGAGATTGCCGCGAGGTGCCTGAAGAACCACTGCCGTTTTCGAAGGAATGGCGGATATAATAATTGAGCCTCGTTCGATGGCTCGAGTTCGCTCGTCGTTTTCCATGTCGTCATCGGCAACTACTAGCTTTTCAACGTCGGCAGTTAGATGACAAAACTTGAGGAAATTCTGAGCAGTTGTGAATATTAAATGGTTCTCTGTAACTGCCATTGATGTGACAGACGAGGACAGGACACGTGAGTTTGCAAATAATGTGCCGTTTTCAGATAACCCAAAGACAACCGGGGATAAAGTCTCGCTTTGGTTGGCCGACACTGGAAGCCAAACATCGAACTGAATGCACCTTTTCGGTAGAGCATGAAGCTGATCTATCAATTTCAAAGTTGGAGGATGTAAAGAGTATACCTTTCCATCAACAGTTTGATAAACAAACGTGCCAAAGTCAGTGCGAGGTTTCAGCAGCATCGCATCAGGCGAGACATTATGGACCTCTGAAACACTGTACTCGAGATCTGAATCTAGCTCTAGAATGATGACGCAAGAGCCGACAACTTCGTCGACTACAACAGCGATTAAGTTATCGATGTATGCAATTTGCTTGGGAACGGTGTCATCTGGAAGCACAGAGCTCAATAAGATCTCTTTAGCAATTTGTGGTCCTCGAGATTTGGCAGCAAGTTCTGAATTCCACTGCGCTATGCAGATCCTAGTAGCGGTCAGGACAGCAAATTGATCGTTCGAGTTGTGAACTCCCACGTGTACTGGAACCTCCCCATTTGGTATCTCAAACTCTCTAAATGCCATTGGCGGAGGAACATTAGAAATCTTGAGCGGTGTCAACTTCAAAGTTGAACCATCTGTAACAACAATGGTACCAAGATCCAGGGGCGAATATGTGGGCCCACTGTAAAGGCTCCAAATAAACGTGTGGCTCTCGAGCTTGTACTGGCTAGTATTCTCTGAGTAGCAAACAAGCAAAGTTAGTGGTTTCTCCGGGTGCCACTTCATCCACAGGGGTTTCGCCTTGGTTGATCGAGGTATCACGACCTGCTTCAAATACCAGTGATAGTTCTTGCTAGTCCAAAGCTGGATCCGGTCATCAGCAAGCACAGCCAACACATCTGAATCAATATTCCAAGCAACTTCGTGGACTTTTAACTCAGCTGGTAGTCGAAGAGAGAATTCGTTGCGTCGTAGCCCATTTCGTTCAAAGAACACTAGATCTGGGCCAGCGTTCAAGCGTTCTTCTGCGCCACTCTTGCGCTGAACCGACGCAATCAGGTTGCCATACGGCCTCCAAGATAGCTGGTGCTCCAATGTATTCACCGGCTCAGACACGCTTTCAAGCGTGCCTTCGCGCGAGTATACTCTGAGGGTACGACGGTGGACTGCGTCGGACAATCTGTCAGTCGAGTTGGTCACGACAAACTCACCATCACCACGCCAGGATATGGAGACATTGTCTATCCTGTCAAAGTCTGAGAGATGACCGTCATCTACTTTCTCTGGAACCGTTGGGTCTCGAAGGGCCTTCACTCCTTTGCCTTGGAATTGCGTATCTTTCCTTCCCCACCCCACAGACACGTGCTTGGACAGTTTAAGGTCTGCCTCACTTCTAGTAGACTCGGATATAACATCAAATGATCTGCTAAGCAGTACGATGCCATCGCGAGTTGCAATGGCAAGAATAGCCTCGTCTGGACTCCATTCCGCTGCCATAACCTCCGTCTCCATACTACCTACAATCTCAACTGCGGCGCTATCTTGGTCGTCAGGCTCTCGCGCTCTTACAATGTCTCCATTTCGAAAGACAAGAATGGAGTATTCACCATCGGCAAAGTACTTGAAGCTTGCTACCCCATAATTGCCTTGCTCTTCGTCTGGCAGATCCCATGCCGCAACATTACTAACATGACCAGTTTTCTAAAGTTAGCATTCTCAATCGCATTCTCCATTTTGTCCAATATCAAAGAAAATTGCATTGGCTACAAATTGATCGTGAGAAAGCAAGTCACATACAGATATGCGCTGGATCTCCAGCGACGGTAATTCTTCAGATGGTCCAAATAAGCAAAGTATCGAGTCTCCTATGGGATCAAAAACTGCCGTCGATAGCGGTAGGTCTGGGAACTCCAAAGATCCAACTTCCACGAGGCCCCTATGTGCAACACTCAGGTTCCTCATGGCTCGTTTGAGATTGAAACCATTCCGTGAAGCGTCGCACAAAATCTTTGTACCTTACCCCCAGTTGTGCACCCAGCCGCGTGCATAACATCAGGATCTACTAGAGTTTCCGAGTGGAGTGAGCCGTCAACAAGTGTTCTGGTAGTCACAAAAGGTTCCTGAGGAATGAAGTGAGTTTTCTTTATGTAACTTCTTGCATCATTCTCGTGACTAGTATTTTTGGCCAAAGCTTCACTATTTTGGCTTGAAGTCACCGAAAATTCAGCTCTTTGGTGGGCTTTCTGAGTGCTCTGCCACGTATAGCAAGATGCTAACAGCAGCCCAATTGATCGTATTCTCGAAAGGATTGGGCCCTTTAGCTACGATGAATTTATGCCTGGCCCGCATGTTCGTGAGTTTCTCAGCTCCGTCAAGGTACTGTAAGTTGAACGTCTCCACATGTGAAACCACGGCTATCTAACACCATAGCGTTATCGGTGCGGGGGGTCTAGGCTGCGAAATACTCAAGGACCTTGCATTGAGTGGTTTTAAAGATATTCATGTTATTGACATGGACACAGTTGACATATCAAATCTAAACCGCCAATTTCTATTCCGTGAAAGCGACATTGGTAAACCCAAGGCCGTTGTAGCAGCCAATTTTATTATGAGGAGAGTCCAGGGAGTGAGAGTTACCCCGTACTTTGGAAAGATACAAGACAAGGATTCTGACTACTACATGCAGTTCGGAATCGTCGTGTGCGGGCTCGATAGTGTCGAGGCAAGAAGATGGATTAACTCCACGCTTGTTGACTTGGTTGACCCCTCCAATGCGGAGAGTTTGAAGCCTCTAATTGATGGCGGCACTGAAGGGTTCAAGGGTCAAGCTCGTGTGATCCTCCCCACAATCACTTCTTGTTACGAATGCTCGTTGGACATGCTAGGGAAACAGCAGACATTCCCCATATGCACAATTGCAAATACACCGCGCCTTCCAGAGCATTGCATAGAGTGGGCGAGTGAGCTTGAATGGCCCAAAAGGTTCCCGGATACCAAATTAGACACTGACAACCCGGACCATGTTCAGTGGGTGTTTGAAACGGCACGAGCCCGTGCGGATGAGTTTCGAATAACTGGCATCACGTATCAACTTGCCCAGGGCGTTATCAAGCGAATTATCCCAGCAATTGCATCCACCAATGCTATAATTGCCGCGTCGTGCTGCAACGAGGCATTCAAAATTGCCACTTCGGCAAACCCGTATCTCTCAAATTATATGATGTACTCGGGTAACGACTCAGTGTATACGTACACGTTCGAGCACATGAAGAAAGACGATTGCCCTGTATGTGGCAATCTCGCGACGGATCTAAAGGTCAAGCCGACACAAACTCTTCACGATTTCATTGAGTGGCTGAAGGATCGGCCAGATGCCAGCGCTAAGCGGCCCTCACTTAGTACTGGGAGTGCAGCTCTGTATCTCCAGAGTCCGCCACAACTGGAAGAGCAAACGCGGCCAAATCTAGAGAAACCGCTAGCGGACTTGGTGAGTGAAGGGGATGAGCTGGTAATTACTGACCCGGCTCTACCATTCAGTTTGAGATACAACATATACTTTTCGGAATAACTGGACAACTACCAGTCTTGTGAAACGTCACGAGTTAGCTTTCATATATGGTTCAGTGCTATAGAAGGGATGCTATGTGCCTATTTTCATAGCAGATTCTATCATCTTCGTGCCATTAATGATGCCAGTTGTAGCAATAATCAAATTTGTGGTCTCGCTATGATCCGAAATAAATCGCAAAGCCGCAATCTCAGCGTAAGTAATACCTCCCACAAAGAAAACCATCGTGGTTGTTTTATCATGGCCAGGAGAGTTGCGCACCAAGATTTTGCGAAGTTTGTCTTCCCTACCATGGGACTCACTGCGCTGCTGCTCATCTATTGCAGCGCCGCTAATCAATTTTAGAATATCCTCAGCACCCTTCCACCCAGGAGACGCAAGTAAAGTAGACGTTGTGACTGCCGACGGACCCAGGCGCCTCGGTCGAAGAACGGACCTCTTGTCAACTACACACTGTATCAAGCGAACGCTAAGCGGTGCGTAGCCTGAATACGTGAATGTGATGTCCTTCGGGGTTTCCTCTTCACCGGTTTCGTCGTCATCAACAAGCGAAAGCTGCTTACGCAATTGAGGTAGGTTTTTCACGATCCCGCTCTTTCGTGAAAATAGCAGCCCGGCACCCTCGAGTTTTTTCAACGTAAGCAAATGTTGGTGGCCATATGTTTGAAGGAGATCTTTCTTGATATTGCTCAAGTCACGCTCCTTTATGCCGCCCTTGCAAATGCACTCAATAGCAAGAAGTCGAACTACTGTAGTAAACGAGGTTCCGCGGTTAATCAACTCCTGGATCATTGTGCGTATAACGCTTGTATCCAAAGTCTCTGCCACAAGGTTTTGCTGAATTTCCAGGACTTTATTGAACTCTTCCTCCCGGACCTTTTTCATGAGATCATCTGCAAGACGAGTATGAAAGCCTAGACTCATATGGACCCGCTGTAACCCACCGAGCTTTTGCACAAACTGAGAGATTTTGGGGACTGTGTCGGCCTGGAAACGCTCGTCGTAGTCACTCTTGAGCTGTCTAGCGACAGTGGCGAGCTTACGCCCCACAACTGCAAAGTTGACATCCTGCAACTGCTTGTATAGTGGGTCCGCACTTGCACATAAAGAAACTTTTTTAGTTTCCGTCGCCTCCGCTGGACGCGACGATTGCGACCCTTGTCTCTTTGGTGGGTCCACAATTTCTGCCGGGAGCTCGACACTTCCAGATTCTGAAATTCCGTAGTACTCGTCTATGAGGCCCTCGTATGTCAGTTGAGTCAGAAGAGGTGTGAGGAAGTCTGTGGCTCGGTCAATGATGACGAGATTATCAATAGCCGTACCAACAAAAACGTTCCCATATTTCGAGTCAAAGAGCACTTTATCATTCGAATCCTTTTGTGTAGAGTCTCCTTCGGGGTTGGAGCTTCCCAAGAACTTTGCCTTGAGAGAGTCTAGTCCCCCTTCCGTAGCTGCTGCCAAAGTAGCCCTTTTTTGCTTACGCTTGTGGAGTATCAAGTCAGCAAGCAGCTTTGCATGGTCGCCCTTGCCGATTATGCGGCCAAAGAGGCCGGATGTGTTTTGAATATCTTCCAGGGCGTCAGCAGCGATCTTGACTGCACTTGGTACACCATTGAGATACGTCTCTGAGAATCCACCGTCAATCAAGTTAAGAGACAGCACATCTGGAGCCAATGGCACAAAGTACACCTTCCATGAATGGAGAACAACGTCGCCAAGTACACCCTTCTCCTGCAGTATTTCCCCACATGCATTTGTTCTTTCTGGTGTGATAATTACATGCACATCCTTTCCTCCGGCGTTTTTGACCTGATCGGCAATCAGTCCTATCTGCGTAGGTTCCGCCGTGGTAATAAATACAGTCGCTTCGTCGGATTGAGGATTGAGGGACCGTTCTATTGCATCCGATTGTAGCCAGAAGATATGAGTTACCCCATGGTCTTTCAATGTTGAAAACGGGACCGTCAAAGATACTGTAGCTCCAAGGCTTTTGTCTATAACCAGCTCCTTGTCTTGTCCAATCTGATGTTAGGCACAGCTCGATCCAGAGTCGCTTAGTTGACTTCAATTCAAAATGCTCACCTCATCAAGGATGCTCAACAGCGACGACCGCGCATCATTTTTGAATGCATTGCTATCAATTGCTCCAGAATCCGTCATACATACGTTCCGTAGTTTAAGCAATCGACGAGGGATGGATTCATGGATGCTAGCGGGTGTACAATATGATGCGATCAGTTATGCAACAAGTGTTCTGCCACTGGATAAACATTTGAACAGCTACTACAAGCTATGCAAGGTAACGGACTGCTCATGGGGGTTTCTGCGCTTCGTTGTGGTGTTTATATAACGGCCATCAGCAATACGACAAGATCACCGTCCCGACCTCTTGCGCCCGGAAATGTTAGACAAGTGATTGATTAATGTGATATGCTAGTTGAAGTCGATAGCGCAGAAGAAGAGTTCAATTCTCGCTCTTGATCTTTGCGTAGTCGGCGTACCAGGCGTCACGCTTAGCAACCTGAGGCTTGTGAACCTTGTGCCAGTAGATGGTAGCACCAATGCCTCCCAGCACTGCAGTTAGTATGATTTTCTTCAACTGGTTTGACGGAAAAAAGCACCTCTAACTATGATATACGCAGTCATGCGTATCGAGATGTCAGAGCTCATTCTCACAACCGTTTGAACTCCTTCAACACGGAGCCAGCTGGCCATCCAACATTTTGCGAGGCATAGATGACCCCGACTAGTTGCAGTGGCCCGAAGTATCCACAATTATAACCTCTTTCATTCCGACGGATCTTCGTGAAAGACGTGTCGCCGTTTCGGTTTCAAATTTTGCTGCTCATTATCGGAAACCCTGTCCTACAAACCAATTCGCCCATAAAACTCAAATGCAACGCAAAATCGCATTAGCTCAAGAGAGTATCGAGAAAATGACATACCAAACGCTGAAGTTAGTATCAACATTAACAAACACTGAAAACTTTCGACAGGCAACGCCAGCCCAAGCACTTAACATACCCATAGTGATATCAGTGATGATTCTGCGACGGAAAGTTCCTTGAATGCGTGGAACCGTCATTTCTATTGCGTATTCGACAAGTAACAATGTCGTCGATTAGAGGTTGACAAATGTCTGGGATAAAAGTGGTGCGTTGTTCCCAACCCACGTCTCAGCCAATCAACGCATGCCGCTTCTGCGTACAAGTCAGCACGAAACTTCAGTTGTAATTAGTATCAACCAACTTGACGTTTTGGACGTGTCTTGCTTGGTATCTTCATTTGATATGACTGACCGCTCAAGTAAAGAGTACAAGGCGGCTAGCAATAACCTATAGCTCCGAGAGTATGCGTCCTGTCGCGATGCTGGCAGCTGGCACTTGTGAGACCACTTTCAGTCCAACAGGAGAAGTGGTGTGGTTCTTCGGCAGCCAATGAGAGGCGGCGTAGATGTGAGAACGGTCAACCTCGACGGGAGAATTTCAGATGAGCGATCGTGCGACTTGGTCAATCAAAGAAGCTTGTTCACGAGCCAAAATCATACAGGAGCTATGCTGGCGCGGTCTGGAATTCGAACTGTGAC
>JAJLWU010000698.1:0-18808 GCA_030570855.1 Tardiomyces digboiensis | reverse complement strand
CTCCAGGCGAGACCAGCCCTTCGACTGAGAATCATGAATCAAATGTCGCCCTCCAAGAACTAGCTCAAGAACACCCTCATGGCCACCCTACTTTGGAGACAGCTCCAACCGAATCACACCCTCAAGACGCGGATGCACTGGGGCCCGCAGAGCCCGTGCTAGAGCCACATCGTGAATTCGCCACCCCACAGCATGATCCTGAGCTAAATCCCAGCTTGATTGACGAGGCACAGTCCCTTCCCACCGATGCTGCCGCAGAGAACCAAGTATCCAGCGACCACTCATTTGAAGCCAGACCTCTTGGTGACTTTGATCCGGAGCCTGTTGACGAATCTGCTGGTGAACCTGTAGGTGGGCCTGTCGTTGAACCTGCCGGTGGTCCTGTTGGTGAACTTGTAGGTGAGCACGCCGAGTCTGCCAGTGTATCCGCTGAGCATCGTGTTGAGGGCACGGATCAGGCTGCCGAACCCACTGAGCCTGTCGTTGAACCCACTGAACCTGTCGTTGAACCCACTGAACCTGTCGTTGAACCCACTGAACCTGTCGTTGAACCCACTGAACCTGTCGTTGAACCCACTGAACCTGTCGTTGAACCCACTGAACCTGTCGTTGAACCCACTGAACCTGTCGTTGAATCCACTGAACCTACAGTTGAACCCACCGAACCCGCGGTCGAGCCCACTGAACTTGCCATGGAACCCACTACTCCTGCTGAACCCGCTGGACCCGGTGCTCCTACTGAACCCGTTGAACCCACTGCTCCCGCTGAACCAGCCGAATCCATTGACCCAACTGAAAATCCTCCCGAGCAAAGTGAGCCCGATACGCTTGACAGCCAACCGGCCAACACGGCGGAGGAGACTGCTGAATCGACCCCCGTAGCAGGCGAGTCAGCTAGTGATTTACCTGTTGGACCAACCACAGAAACAGGCCAGCCGCCAGAGCGCGACCTGAATCCACCCCGCTCCCATGGGCGTCCAGGATCCGTCATGTCTGCGCCAAGTAGTGGCGGTCTGAACTATGATGACGAGGGTTCTGAAGGGAGCGATTACGACCCAGAGAGCTTTCGCTATGATGCCTCACGTGAACGGACGGATCGTGGCTCAACGTCATATCGCGATGACGGGTTTTCTGGTCGTCGGCGCACGTCTGGCGGGAGTGCAAGCGCGCGAGCTGGTTCTAGTGCAAGTGGTGCTAGTCGAACGTCCCGTGACCAAAATCCGTCGCTGGGTACAGACTCAAGAGCTTTGACGATCAAAGAACCTTTTACGGCATCAGAGCAGGCTGCATACGATGATTTCCTCGAAGACGAGAATCGTTATGTACAGCAGGCTCGATGGGATCAGTTCCCCTATGGGTCGCGTGTATTTATAGGGAACCTTCCCACGGAACGCATTACAAAGCAGCAGTTGTTTAAGCTGTTCCACAAGTATGGCCGCATTGCTCAAATCTCCAAGAAAGCTGCATATGGGTTTGTCCAATTCCATGAACCACGAGACTGTGCTCGTGCCATTGAAGACCTACAGAACGTTCGTATAGAAGGCAACGTCCTTGGTAAGGGTGGATACTCTGTCCATTTAAGAGTTGACAATACTAATTACAGTACTAGAAGTATCAAAGCCACAATCGTCGAAAAACACCCGTCAGGAACGCCGTCCGAGGTCGAGGTCACCACCTCCACGATACGAAGAACGGGGTGGCGGAAAGAGGTTGGCTCCAGAATATCGACGACGGCAGTCGCCGCCCCCACCACCCAAAAAACGGCGTGGCCCTCCTGATTGTGTGATTCTGCTAATTGGTCGCGTCTCAAACAGCTTTGTGGACAGTGTCGAGGATACTTTGAGATACGATTTGACCGTCGACATTGACGAGTTACAAAGACATATTCCCCTCAATCAAGCCATGCAGAGCGCAGCGTACGACGGAGTTCACGGCGTCGTCACTTTGGAGAGATATATGGAACAGTCGGGACTGATAAATGTCCATGTCTTTGAAAAGTCTCCTGGCGGGGGTGTCAAGTTCGATGAGTACACAAAGGTAACCCCGGTTGTCGCCCTTGAGTTGATAAAAAAGGCTAAGCGTGGTTCGCGCGATAACATGTCTGGTGCTGGATACCCCAAGCCTATTTCGACTGCCCCCCAGACCGGCTCCCCAGCACCACAAATGCAAATGCCGATGATGCCGTTCCCTGGGTTCGCAATGCCCAATGTCCAAAATATGCCGTTTGTTGCCCCGGGCCAAGCTCAGCAGCAGAACCCGAATGCTAACATAATGGGCCAGCTTCAAAACATGGATCCTGCTGCTGTCCAGGCGCTCTTTTCGATGTTCCAGCAAGCTCAGCAGCAGCAGCCACAACAACAACAACCTCTGCAACCCCAGCAGTGGCCGGGGCAGCCTCCTCAGCAAGCAAGCTTGCCTCCTGAGTTTGGTGCATTCCAACAGTACTACGCTGCTCAACTGCAACAACAGCAACAACAGCAGCAGGCACAGCAACAGCAGCAGCAGCAGCAGCAGCAAGCCACTCCTACGTGGAGCGTACCTCCTGCCCCTCAGACACCAGGCACCGCCGAGGAGTTGAAAAATATTATGGATCAGCTTGCTATGCTTCAAGGAAAGAAATGAACAATCTATTTCTTTCCTAAATATCGAAATCAGCCTTTCCAATGCAAAATAATATGCGTGCGCACAAATTGCTCCAAAAAAAATATTGCACATTTGACTGACGTCGAGGTCAGTTTAATTGATTAACCTGTGTTTAGTCTACTTTCAAAACATGCGAAATATTGTCATAGCTTACCTCCATTTGAATTCTGGCTAGTTTTTCTGTCAGCTGATCGCGTTCATTTTCAAGTTCTTTAATTCGTTTAGACACGGATTCAACGCTCTGCGGTCGTGCACTTGAAAGTGCAGAAAGAGACTCGTTGTACTCTATGAGCTCGCGTCGCTGCCTCTCCACTGTATCTTCTAGGCCAACGATAGACTCCACCAGCTGTTGCGCTCGCGTCCGATAATACGCAGTCTTGCTCTCAACACCCCCGGCCGCGTTGGGAAACATCCTCGCAAGCTCATCCAGAGCCTCGCACACGTCGTCAATGCTAAGACCTTCAAGACTCTCTGCAGTGATTATTGGCGCCGAACTAAGCCCAGAACGCGCGGAGGGCCTTCCACTAGTTGCACCACCCTGGTGCTCGGCTGTAAATAAACAATATTCCTCTGGCTCGATATCAGTAATGAGCTGTGTAACGTGCGGGTTCAGCGTCTCAGCATTTGTGAAAATTCCCGGGCGAGCAAGCTTGCGAAGTTCAATAGATTCGTTGGTATCAAGGAGTTTTAGTAGAGTGCTATCCCAATCCATGTTTCGACGCAGCTGAGACTTGTGTGCGCGACGAGCTCGTGTTTAATGTGAGTGTGCATAGTATGCTCTTGTCAGCCGTGTCGTCGTGACGATGTCTGGCAAAGTTAAGGTAGTTAGTTTCATGGTGTCAAACCGTGGGCAGCTATGGAAGTCGATGGTCAGATTGCGGCCCTTGGTGAGGTCTACCAAAATGCTCTTGATCTGATTAGTAAACTGAACTCTTTTGATGGAGGGGACCGAGAAAGACAGGAGCTCGCCGAGGTCATTCAAACGAGACTCAAAGCTTACGAGTCGAGCTTGTTTGCATTGGACTTACAAATAGAAGATGTCCTCGATGAAGACCTCAAACGGCGTCATTTGGTGTCTCTTGACAGGCTGAAGGAGAATTTGCGACTGTAAGTTTCTGTGTGTTGGCCCCAAATCGTGAGCATGTTGTACTCATTCGTCATGCCAGCAGCTAATATATGTACAATGCTTTATCTGACAACAGAGCGAGAGCGCGATTTCGAAAAGCGCAAGTTCAATCAAAGAAGAATACTGAAATGACCTGGGCCGCTCAGCGTGCGAAGCTCTTTGCCAGAAACGAGGGCGAAGCTGGAAAGGGCAAGCAGCGACTGAAACAGACAACGGAGGAGCTCGTGGTAGGCAAGTCTGAGGAGGTGACGGCTGCATTACGCGAAATGCACCGTCTTGCGCAGGCAGAAGCATTGAAATCGCATTTGACAGTTGACGAACTTGAGTACTCGTCACATTCGCTTCGGGAACTCGAGCACAAGTACGGCGCCTACGATGTCGTTCTACATGGTGCAAGACGAATGGTCAAGCACATTCAAGAAGCAGATGCTGCAGATCGCCGCAATATGATTCTCTCACTAACGTTTTTGGCGACTGTTGTTGCATGGATTATTTGGCGTCGCATTGTCAGGCGACCCGTCATGCTCATTCTATGGACTATTGCAAAGTTGCTGGGAATCGTCAAAGTTGTATCGAAACCATTTTCGCCAGCTGATACTGCCAATGCAACAAATGATCTGACACTCGCAGCAACTACAGCCATCATTGGGGCTGTAGTTGATGCGGTGACGGAGAGCGCGAGCATGGCTGCAACTGCTTCGTACGCTTCAGAGACCCCGTTTCCCATTGAGCCATCAATTGAAACTGATGATGTTGCGGAATCGGTGCCTGACACAACCGCCACCGTGATCCACGATGATTTATAAGACCGTGACCTCCCTAGCTACGATCTCCAATTAACCAGCACTTCGTCTGTCCGGAATCTCTGCGTGCAAACAGAGTCCTTGATAGCGGTGGTGGTGCCCATTCTGTACGACAACAGCCCAGCGTGGGCTATCATGATACCGTTGTCGATACAGAATCGTTCGTCTGTCGCATAAATGCTTCCACCACGGTCCTCGACCATGATTTGCATCATCTTTTGTAACCTCTCATTGCTCCCGACTCCGCCGACGACAAGCACCTGGTTCGAGCCGACATGTGCCATAGCGCGTTCGGTGATTTCCACAAGCATGGCGTATATTGTCTCCTGTAACGAGAAGCACAGATCCTGTGCGGTAATCTTCTCGCCGTCTGCACCGATAGTATTTTTTGTATTTTTACCACTCAGCAAGTCGCCAGCAATCTCATCAATGTACGCTAATATCCCAGACATGGACAGGTCCATACCTTTTACAGTATATGGTAGTGGTACATATCGCTTTCCTCTGTTGTTAGTGGCCGATCCTGTATCAAGCAATACGCGGACACCATGCGGAGGTTTCCAACAGTCAAATGCAATGAACGTACTTTTTAGCCATTTGTTCGATATTGTAGCCAGGGCTCGGTGCATTCGAGATCATGAGGGTGCGAGCAAATCGGTCTAGACAATTACCGACAGCAATGTCTAATGTCTCTCCAAATATTCTATATCTCTGGTGAGAGTATGCAATGACTTGGGTGTTTCCTCCGGATACGTATAGCACAACTGGGTTGTCAGCGCCTGTGATCTCACGGCCCATTTCAATGTGACCAACACAGTGGTTTACCCCCACTAAGGGCTTGCCCCACATAAGGCTGATTGCTCTAGCGGCCAGCACGACACTTTGGAGGGGAGCCCCCATTCCTGGGCCCTGCGTGAAGCAAATACAGTCTATATCATCCGGCTTTGTACTAGACTCTCTGAGCGCTTGTTTCACGAGCCGTACAACCCAGTTTTTGTGATGGCGAGCAGTGTCTCGTGGCTGAAAACCTTCTCCAGGTGGTGTGACGTATGTGTCACGTATATTTGCTAGGACCTCGGCTCTGTTCTGTTGGGTCAGCGGTCCAAGCGGGTGTTTGATAATCCCAATTCCAAGCTTGTTCGCCGATCCTTCAAGGCCAATGGCAATATAATATGGTTTTTCGCAGTCCTTGTGGAACGCATCCAAGTCTACCTCCATCATTTTAGAACCTGGTATCACCGAGGAGTCTTCACACCAGACAGTCGACGCAGTAAGGAAATTTCAGAAAGTGATTAGTATTGGTTCTATAGCTTGTGCATATTATGCATGTAGATGAGACGGGGTTTCAGTTCACCTAACTGCGTTATGTAGTCCAATTTTTTCTCTTCGGTGAACTCCCCGACTTTCAATTATTCTATAGAAAGTCATATAGACTGGTAGTAGCTTAGCGTGACGTCCCCAAACACGTCGTTGCTAATTCTCTTGTCTTGTGAGAAGCGAGCCTGATTGACGGTGCGAACAGATCTAGATTGACCATGACCTTTGGAAAACCACAGCTAGCCAGGTAAACCAATCAATTTAAAGCTTAGCGTCCCGCAGGAGACTGACTGCTTTCAGGGCCATGGCGTAGCCTGACTGATAGCCGGTGCCTGCGGCGCCGTAATTGTGAATGATGGCACGTCCGTCGGAAATCAGCTCTTTCTCAATACGTACACCACCCTTTCTCGCCGGGCGAAGGCCAGCACATTCGCGAATTATCTCTACAGTGCCATCCGCCCGACGTAGCTCTGGCATCAGCTGAGTGGTTCGCTCGATGATAGACTCGGTGGCCCAACTGAAGGTATCAGCAGTCCAATCGTTCTCTTGGTAAAACCCACCGCAGATAACATGACCGCCCGAGTCGGGTCGTGGAATGATGTAAGTGATGCTATGATCATCAAAGATCGACCGATTCTCCTGGACGTTCGGAGCACGAACAACTACAACCTGGCCGCGGATAGGGTAGACCTTGGGGTCCTCGAGACCTCCGAGATTGCGGGCGCCGATTCCAGTGCAATTAAACACCACCTTTGTGCTGGGCGATAGGAAGGCGTCCTGGAGATTGTCGACCCGTTGCCTCACAAACGTAACACCTTGCGCAGTCAGGTGTTGCTGGAGGAACTTGAGTAATCTGGGGGAGTTGAAGTTGAAGGTAGTGTAAATAATTCCAAACTTTGCGCCGTCTGGCAGTTGGTGTTTGGGCACTATCTTGAGCTGGCGTCAGGATTGTTGTGGTTGCGCAAACATCGCATTGTAAACACATACGTCGGGGATATAAGACTTGAGAGACTCTAGCTTTGCGGGAGCAAGCTCGTGGTCAAAATATTCCGTGGTAGGTAAGCGCTTGATTCCGGCGCGAGATCCTACTTCCTTTCTGAATTGTTCGAGGTGACCAAAAGAAATACGGTCGTATTCAAGGGCCGCAGGATCGTCACCCGAGATGCAAGAGAAATTCGCACCAGCCCATGGCGAAGTGTAGTTAATAGACTGATCGCCCGGCAGGAATTCCGCGATAATAGTAATCTCAGGGCCCTTTGCCTGTCTAGTCAGGATATATGCGGTATACAGCCCAATAATCCCAGATCTGACGTTAGACTATTGTTCGTGGTCTATGGAAACACAATTCGTCGAACCGTAATACTGGCGGCAGCAAAGTGTGCAGAGAAGAAGGGGTCCGACATGAGCAGTACCAATGTTTCAGCGGGGCCTCCGAAGCACTGCTGGGGGCTCTATCAGAGATTCCAAGTACCCAATTCGGTAATACACACCCGAGAATAACGATTTTGTTCGACATTCGGTCCGTCCGTGCGATGAATCATTCGAGCTGAGTTTCAGCATTCAAATAGCCGCGCGGATCGTGATTCAAGGTTAGGTCACAGAACCAAGCTGGGGTTTCAGTTTAACTACTGGTTTATATTGTTTTCTTCGGGCACAAGTGAAGTTTTGTACGTGGCAAGGTTATGTATTTACAAAAGCTGTTTGTACTCACTTGTGGCGAGTTCCTGCCACATGCCTGCCACAATGTATAATGGCTATTTAGCATCCATACGAGGCGAACGCTTTGGTCGGGAGGAGGGTGAGCAGTTTAACACGACAACCATCGGATAAAGCTCAACTGGTCCATATGGGTAAGCTCATGGACTCGGCTGTTTTTATATGGACTCCCGCTACAGGCACCCTACCAGCACGTTCGACAACTGCACGAGCCGCCGCTTCAATGTTCTCGACCAGTTCCTTCGCATCCATAGAAGTCGTACCAGCGACTACACTAAGACAAGTACCAGGAGCAACCGCGAGCGCAGCGCTCTTTGTCAACTTACGAGCCTGGTACCTAGCGAGACGAGCATCTACCTGCTTGGTTTTAGGATTGACAAGCTGGATCGGGAGCGGCATTTTACGACCGCTCTTGTAAAAGTCCCAGCCTAAGATTTCGGGCAGCATATCCATGACATTGACCTCTGCGAAAACCAGATCATACCTGTTTCGGAACTCAGCCTTTGCCTTTTTTGATCCAAGCTGTCTCCGTAGCTTTGAGATTGAAATTATGTCGGAGAAGGTCTCAACTGCTGGACTGGTTTCATTTAGAATAACATCAGTGTACTTTTTCTGAGGGTCGCGCGTCACCAGGCAAATGGTGAGGTCTGCAGTCTTTCTAAATCTATGCGGAAGGGGAATAATAACAGGTGTAGGAAGTCGACGGTCCGAAATCTGGCGACTCACAGTGACCTGTACGTAGACAAGATCCCCGCTTGACGCATGTTCGACAAGCGACCGAGCCGCCTTTTTGGTGTCAAAGTTCATTTCCCTCCCCCGGGCAAGACTGGGCCACCTGATGACGACCAAACTTGAACAAAAATATTGTCAGCCGTGCCCCACTGTTAATTGTATTATTTATGTTGTTTACAACACAGCGTAAATGACGTCACAGGAATATGCTGTCACAGCCCGCGATGGCAACACCATACAAACAAGTGCCACCAACGAAAGTTGACCCGTCAAAACAGGGTACCCAAAAGCTGTTGACCCACCATTCGACTGCGAAACGCGCGTCTGAGCTACATACGACCTACCCGGACTAACGCGCCCTCGAGAGGGTTATTCACGTTTGACCAGGTAAGTTTGTCGCACACTTGAGGATGACATTGTTTATTGCAATCTCGGTCAATTCACCATCACTCGTTGAGCGATAATTGATAACCAAGGCTTTGTGTCTATCTGTGTCGGATGCAGTGATTTGGCCATGCCATTTTGTGATAGACATTGCATCCCCATGAATGTTGAATTTACTAGCGGAACGCTCGCCATGAGTTGCGTTTCTATATTCTGTATTCTTAAGGTGTCGCTTGTGGCCACGAGTGCTTGACGTTATCGAGAGAGCCCGAGCGTATTTCGACTTTGGCTGTGTAGTTTACTGACAGTAGCCGGAAAAATGAACTTTTTACAGAAAGTAACAGGCTGGCCCGGCTCGCCACAGAAGGATGGCGAGAAAGATGAGAGTGGAGAACAACACAATAGCCCAAAGACTGCCAAAAGCGAGGGCGGGCCTGTTGAAGAACCCACAGCTGCTAGAGCTCTGTTGGAACTTGGAAATGCTTCCAAGAAACAAAAAGGGAAAAAGAGACAGTCGAAAAAGAAGAAAAAGGGCGATGACGAAGCTGACGTCGAGAACCACCAGCAAAGTGGAGACGTCCTACCAGAACACGACGCGGAACGCCCTGGAGGAGCAGCAGTAGGATACCAGGGATCAGCCAATGTCGAAGAAGCCGTGATGCGGTTTGTTGGCGGCACCCTCCAATCTGATAGCGACAAGAAGCGACGTGCCGGATTTGAGAATGACCTCCCATTTGACAATTATATTAGCAATCCCGGTTGGGACAAGTTTTTGAACGTCAATGAGGAGCTGTCTGGTGATCAGCCACAGTCCCAAACAGATTATGGAGCTATCTTCGACGCTACTGAACACTCGGCCGTATCGCACGAGCAGCCCAAAAAGCGACAACGTACAGCATATGCCGCATCGAGCAACGTCGACCCGGCGCTCGAGCACCTCGACGACACCCACCAGGCCTTTGGTGGGCACGCAGCACATCACACAGATGCTGGTCTTGTCGAGAGAGCCATATCCCAAGTGTCACAACTCGCCCGCTCCGTTCATGATGGCTTCCCTGGCCCAGGGCATCAGGACGCTGGCGTTGTGCTTCTGCAGCCACCGGGTCACCACCACGCTCCTACGGCCGGTGTTCGACGGGACCGCGGGCCTCAGGCACACGATGACAAGCGATCATCATGGATTGGCGACGGCTCGGAAATGGGTGGCTCGTTTACCAAGGAGGAGATTGAGAGCCTCGAACGGTTCCGGATGAAGTTTTGTGAAAAAAACGATATGAGCAAAGAGCAGTTTTGTGAACGAGTTTGGGCATCGGAGCGTAAAAAGGATAATTTTTGGGATGCAGTAGCCAGTGTGCTACCCAATCGTACACGAGCCTCGGTTTATAAGCATGTTCGCCGGGCGTATCACGTTTACCACAAGCGTGGCAAATGGAGCCCTGAAGAGGACATCCAGCTTGGCGAGCTTGTAAATGAAAAAGGCGCCCAGTGGAAACTAATCGGCATGGAAATGCACCGAATGCCAGAGGACTGCCGTGACAGATGGCGTAACTACGTAAAGTGTGGAAACGCTCGACACCAGAACAAATGGACTCCCGAGGAAGAGGAGCTGCTACAGCAAGTTGTTACTCGAATGATGGAAGAGGCAGGTCCCAATAACGTTAACTGGACTCTTGTATCAGATAAGATGAATGGCACTCGCAGCCGTATTCAATGCCGATACAAGTGGAACAAGTTGAACAAAAAGTTGGGGGGTGCAGCAAACTCGCTTCGAACACAATCAAAGCCAGCAAAGCCTGAAGAGCCAAAGCTGCTCCCGCCACCGACTTCAACTGGGGCACACCGACAATCCGAGGTGGATGACATCTTACTACCAGAAGTTCCACTGACAAGACTGGAACTTGCAACGTTGATCGAGGCGCTCAAGAACTACGACTCGGAGGCTTCTGTTAACTGGGACACGCTGGCTATTTACGAGGGAAAGAACCAATTTTCCGGCCGCGACCTCAGCTCTTTCTACGTGATTCTACGCGAGCACGTCCCGACACATGTTACGGAATTTAGCGATATTCTCTCTTTCCTCGAGTTGTTTATACGCCGCCAACCTGCTGCAGGCGCGCAGCTCAAGCACCATAGCCACAAGGCTCTTGCTAATGTAATTTAATGACCGACGGAATGATATATATTGGGGTATAGCTTCACGTAGGATGCCTGAAAAATTTCTACGCAAAGGCACATGACAAGGAGATTATTTTTTAATTCCCGTTAGATATGAGTACATGAGTTTTTCGTTACTTAGAACTTGGAGAACTGCTTCTTGCCAGTGCCAGCAGCGGGAGCGACACGGAGGACGTTGAAGCGGACGGTCTTGGAGATGGGACGGCACTGGCCAACAGTGACGACGTCACCCTCCTGGACACGGAAAGCCGGCGAGACGTGAGCGGCAAGGTTCTTGTGGCGCTTCTCGTATCGGTTGTACTTGGGAATGTAGTGGAGGTAGTCCCGTCGGATGATGATAGTACGGTGCATCTTGGTCGAGACGACAGTACCGGTAAGCATACGACCACGGATCGAGACAAGACCAACAAACGGGCACTTCTTGTCAATGTACGAGCCACGAATAGCCTCCTTAGGGGTCTTGAATCCGAGACCAACGTCCTTGTACCATCTCTTCGACTTGCTCTTGACCTTGGTCTTGGCGTTCTGGAAGATATGAGGTTGCTGAAGTTAGCATGTGTTTGATGCAAGTTGGAGATCACAGAGCGGGACCATGATATTGATCTGAAGTGCTATAGTTGAATTAGTTCCAAAACGTCAAAACTACTGCCACAACCAACCACCAGATCTCCGAGTAATCGACTCGAGTGGCCCTATCGACTAGCCAACACGAACCACATCAAGATATGCTCAATCTCTCACGTTTCAGTATTTCGAGTTGTTCAGCGCGCATCCTAACAGGCTCTCACCATCTGTCCTAGTCCTCGTTGACATCGCCACTACCCTCCGATTCCGAACTAATAGAGAGCATAATAAAATAATCGCCTGGAAAAAGCAGCCATCAAGTATCCACATACCTTCTGGAAAGCACGCTCCGACTGGACGGTCAGCTCGGTGGCCATTTTTGATTGTTGATGTTGTCGAACTAGCTTCGAGCCTGGCCAAGCTCTAGTCGAGTGTGAGTGGGCTGGAAAAACCGGGTTAGGACACAGTCACAAAACGGGTGAGTTGTTACAACTCCGGGATGCAGCCCTAAACTTTAATAGGGCTGCCAGGAACCAGCACTGCATACTATGCAAGCTATGGGGCTAGTCCAGGTCCTGGCTCCTCAGCTTTATCTAATGATGGAGATTAGGGGAATCCATGATATGATCCATGTTAGAATCAAGGCGGACTGTTACTGTGACGAGACCGTTGACAATTGGGGTAACGATATGCAAAGAGATTCCAGCCCTGCAAAGCTTGACCAAAGTCAGCAAACGGTAACTCAGCAGCAATTGGCAATATAATAACAAAAAGGGCCATTCATCGGTAAACTCCTCATTGTACCAAATATAACCGATTTCTAGATTTCTAGCGTCTTTCAGTTAACCATCTCAGCTCTATCTTTCCTGCCGGGGACCCAACATATGCAGATCATGTGACGCGATAACGGCTGCCCAATACTCCTTGACGAAGACGCTTTATACTTGGCTCGACCGCTTACCGAATCATCATGGATTCAGCCTCGTCGTCCGCCAGAGTGGGCGCGAGTGAGCCTGAGAAACGGCGAAATGCCAAAACGGACGAACAGATAGTCAATTCGGAGCCAATTGCCCACGATAATACCTCGGAACTTGACAGCGTGGAAGAACCCACGTTGGCTAATGGCTTGTCGTCTTCGGCTAGAATCTACGGGAGGACACCAGATGGCACTGTATTTAATGTCCCTGAGACTCATGATATGGTACGAAATTTGCTGGACCCGCGTCTTAAGAAATCAATAGCCGACGTGGCCACTGTCTCTATTTTGATGTCATATATCTTACTTTGGATTGCCCTTCCCCGAAGTTGGCGTACTCCAGTCTTTGTATTGATGTTTGCATTCTGGAGAGCAGGATACAATGCCGGGATTGGTTGGCTCTTGTCCCAGCAGTCCAAGCACAAGCAGCTGACATTGTGGGCTAAGGAGTACAAATTATTTGAGAAGTCCGAGTGGTGGGTCCACAAGTTGATCTACAAGGACCTCTCGGTCAAGTTCACCCATGACTATGATTTCTATGAGATGCCACTCGAGTACAACACATGGTTATTGTTTAGAAATGTTGTTGACCTTATTCTGATGAGCGACTTCACATGCTACATCCTCCTGGCGCTCTCATGTGCTCAGCCCACAGAGCATTCGTGGCCAATTATTATCGGCAGGTGGGTTGCTGGTATCATCTTGTTTTTGTTCAACTTGTGGGTCAAGCTTGATGCTCACAGAGTCGTTAAGGACTACGCTTGGTACTGGGGGGATTTTTTCTTCCTCGAAGACGTACATCTCACATTCGATGGTGTATTTGAGATGGCTCCGCACCCAATGTATTCGATTGGTTATGCTGGATACTATGGTATATGTTTGATGAGCGCATCCTATACCTTGTTTGCCATGTCAGTGCTCGCACATGCGGCTCAATTTGCGTTTCTGATTATTGTGGAGAACCCGCATATCGAAAAGACTTATAACCCCAAGCCAACTGTGCCTCGTAAAAAGTCGTCGTCGGATCCAGACTCGACGGGACCAGAAGTGCTGTTATCAAATCACGACTCGGAGGTTAGTCCTGTGCCAGCATTGCTTGTGTTTTCCGAATTCAACATTACCCGTTCGTCTGACATTCTCTTGCTTCTACTGGCATTGAATTCGACCTTATTGTACTTTGCGCCAGCGACCCGTTTCTGGTGGATCGTCACGTTCATGAACGCGTTACTTTGGAGGCTCTTCCATACCGCTGGAATTGGTTACTTGTTGCGCCGCCAAAGTGAGTCAAAGTGGTGGACTAAGATTTTTCTCAAGTTTGGTGGCACTAGCCTCGATGCGTATCGCCAGTGGCAGGCTATCTACAATGCTAGCACTGTCATGTCATATATCAGCCTAGGCGTTTTTGCGCTTCGTGTATGGGCTTCGCCGCTAGGAATCCCATTCTGGCCGTTCCGTTACATTGTTGGAATCATGCTAATTCTACTTCAATGTTGGACCTCGTTCTCAATATACGAGTCTCTTGGAGAATACGGATGGTTCTTTGGAGACTTTTTCTATACTCGCCCAGCCCAACGACTCACCTACTCTGGCATCTATCGTTACCTCAACAATCCGGAACGGCTGTTTGGCATTGCTGGTGTTTGGGGCGTCTCGCTTCTTTGCAATTCAACGGCCGTCACTGTTCTCGCCTTCTTTTGGACGTTTGGGACCATGGCTTTCATTCAGCTCGTAGAACAACCGCATATGCAGAAGCTTTATGGTGGCAAGATTCGCCGGGAGGCTGGAGTAACCAAGACGATTCGACAGGCAACGAAACTTGCCCCTCCTCTGGAATCACGCGTCAAGCAGCTCCAGGGTTCCTTTGATAAGGTTATCGGCGAGACGGCCACTGCAGTGGAAACATTTTTGAACCAGGCAAAGCCCAAGCTACAAGGTGGAGTTAAGGGTGTTGTTGAGGAGACAAAGGTTCTCTTACGCCAATACCCAGCTCGCATGACTATCGTTCGCGTTGCAGAGGACGTCAACGTGAACACGGCGCTGTACTCTCTTGCGATTCTTACCGAGCCTCAAGACGTTGAGGACAAGCGCGGACTTGTGTTCAACTATGGTTCTCCGCTCATTGTGAAATGGACTGCGGATGAGAATCATTCTAAGAAGGACTGGATCGGCTTGTACCGCATCACGGACAATATCTCGCGGGAAGTGACTACGGTAAGCAGCTCTGGGCGATGGACGGCAATCGATCCTGCTGGATACAAGGATCACAAAGATGGCGTTCTCAAATATGAGGCTACGACGGGAGAGGTCCGCTTCTGTGCTAGTACTCTGTTTTGGGAAAAGGGTATCTACGAGTTTAGGTATCATCATGGCGGAAAGCACAACGTCTTGGCAATCTCTCAGCCTTTTGAAATTAACATTCAGAAGCAGGAGATTGGTACAGACGTTAAACTGCTTGCCGAGAGTATTCTTTCACTGATTAGGGTGTGCTGTGACGGTACGTTGCAGGCACCGCCAGATTCCATTGATGACCTCTACGATCTTCACGATAACACTGTGCTGCAGCGTGTTACCTATGGCATTGAGACCATATACGGCGTCGAGCTAGCACCTGCTGTTGTGAGATCCGACCGCAACGCGCTGTCGTTAGCAACGCGGCTCGTGTCCGTTAAGGAGGCATTACATCCGTTTGTGAAAAAAACAGACTTCTAGTCTGACTGTGTACATAGATATAGAATTAGAAATTGTGCGAAACTCGAAACATTTAGAGTCCCGGGCTCATGACAATGATGCAATTTGAACATTATATATACATGTCTAGTCCTCCGTCACGAGAGCCCTGACTTCTGCTTCTCGGCGCTTAAACTCTTGAATAAGCATAGAGTTCACAAGCTGTCGGATGTCATCCGATGACTTTTTAGCGTTCAACAGAATGGTTTCAAGGGAATCAGAATCCAAGCCACCCCCACTAACAGAGATACCAACAATCTCGTCTCTTGCAGCCATAAACGCGACCACACCTTGAAGATCACTTGTTTCTGAAATACATGGCTGATATGTCGAATAAGCACCATCAGCATGGCGAGCAACAGTAGTAGCGGTTACTACATCGTGTAGAGAGATCCCGGCATCTGCAAGAGCAACACTAGCACCGTTGACGGCCGTTGCCAGTACACAGTTGAAATCAGAAGACATGGATAAGACGGTGATGCTCACACCAATAGCACTCTTGGGATACAGATCCAGCACAACTGACGGAGATAGTGCTGTGTGAACGAATTCTGATATGGCGTGTTCAATGCGCTGCTTCTCGTCAGCTTCGGATAACCTGCACAGTGAAGATATCGTGACGTCAATAACCAGGTCTGCAGTAGTCTTAAAAGTGCCTCGAATTGGTCGGGGGCCCTCAACTGCGCAATTTAACCGAGTATTTGCAATCTCCGCATAACACGAGCCCTTCGCATTCGCAACAACTCCCTGTCGCAAGATTATAGAACTAGTTTGCAGCTGCGATGCTGCTTCCGAGTCCATTACATTGCTGCTCTCATTCTTCTTATACACAAAATCCACAGTGTCTGTTGGGCCAAGGACCCTCCTTCTATCTTGTAGGACACTCATTGCAAATGCGCGAAAACCGCGTTAATGCCTTTAATTCTCAGTAATGTTGTACTGTTCACCGATAAACTCGTATATCGTATCACGACTCAGTACAATTCAGCACGACTTCTTAGGTGCCCCATTTCTAAGCACACTGGTCGAACTCGGTGGAACTTGTCTAGTTCAGCCTTCTATATAGTCAATTGGCGAGAATATGTCGCGATTGGTAAGATTACTGAATATAACTCGGAGAGGAATTTATTATTGGAGTGCAAGAGCTAGAATATCAGACCGGAACACGTGTCGTACTACAGTGGGACAAGGCTTCACCGCCACAAATCAACCCGATTGATCGGGCTTTCCGTTAACGATAATTGAACATCTGGTAACATAGCTTAAACACATATTTTTAGAATGGGTCTAACGGCAGGAAGGGTCGAAGATGCAAGTGGATATTCCCGATGACGGGATTGATGAGGGCTTGTACTCGCGTCAGCTCTATGTGCTCGGACGAGAAGCTATGCAGAGAATGAGCCAATCAAATGTACTCATTGTTGGTCTGAAGGGACTCGGTGTGGAGATCGCTAAGAATGTTGCTCTTGCGGGTGTGAAGAGCATCACTCTATATGATCCCAAGCCAGCCCAAATCCAGGATCTGTCGAGCCAGTACTTCTTAACTGAAGCTGATATTGGGAAGCGGCGCGACGAAGCCTCACGATTGAAGCTGGCTGAGCTCAATCAATATGTTCCAATCTCTGTTTTGGAGAGTTTCGACCTAGCTGACGAGTCAATACTTTCGAAATTCCAGGTCATTGTCCTCACAGAAACTGATTTAGAAACTCAGGTGCGAATCAACAAGTTCACACACAAGAATGGGATTGCTTTCATTGCCACCGACGTTCGTGGTCTATTTGGTAACGCGTTTGTCGATTTTGGAGAGAATTTCACTGTTGTTGATCCCACTGGAGAAGAGCCTCTTACGGGCATTATCAACGCAATTGAGAAGGATGGTACCGTTGCTGCGTTGGAGGAAACGCGCCATGGTCTCGAAGATGGTGATTGGGTCAAGTTTACAGAGGTTAAGGGTCTTGACCAGCTCAACGATGGAGAGCCAAGGGAGGTCAAGGTTACTGGTCCGTACACGTTCAACATTGGTGACGTCTCAGCTCTAGGAGAGTACGAGTCTGGTGGAGTGTTCACACAGGTTAAAAAGCCCGTTACGATGTCATTCAAGACCCTTGAAGAACAACTGGGTGATCCAGAGTACTTGATCATGGACTTTGCGAAGTTCGACCGTCCAGCTCAACTGCATATCGGTTTCCTGGCACTTCACGCCTTCTCTAACAAACACGAAGGAAGCCTTCCACGGCCGTATTCTCAAGAGGATGCCAACGAATTCTTACATTTGGCTAAAAATGTCGCGGCCCAGTACCCCCGTGTTCTCGGTGAGACGCCTATTGACGAAAAGCTTCTAGCTCAGCTATCATTCCAAGCTCGTGGCGACTTTGCACCGATGTGCTCTGTTTTTGGTGGCCTTGTTGCACAGGAAGTCTTGAAGGCCTGCACTGCCAAGTTTGTGCCTGTCAAACAGTTCGCATACCACGATTCCCTGGAGAGTCTACCCAAGAGCCTCCAAGTGACTGAAGAGGATGCAGTCCCGATAAACTCACGATATGACGGAAACACTGCTATCTTTGGCCGTAAGTTCATTCAACAGCTTGGTGACCTCAACGTCTTCCTCGTGGGCTCGGGAGCCATTGGTTGTGAGATGCTCAAAAATTGGGCTCTCATGGGCGTAGCAACTGGCGCAAAGGGTAAGATAACTGTCACCGACAATGACTCGATTGAAAAGAGCAATCTGAACCGCCAATTTCTTTTCCGTCCGGCAGATGTTGGCAAGCAGAAGTCTGAGGTTGCAGCAGCAGCAGTTACGCGTATGAATCCGGACCTAAAAGGAAAGATCGATGCCAAGGGTGATAAGGTTGGCCCCGAGACGGAAGATATTTTTAACGACGACTTCTGGCATGCCCTGGACTTTGTCACAAACGCTCTGGACAATGTAGACGCGCGTACTTATGTTGATCGTCGTTGCGTATTCTTCAGAAAGCCGCTTCTTGAAAGCGGCACGCTTGGGACTAAGGGCAACGTTCAGGTTGTCTATCCTGATTTGACTGAGAGCTACAGCTCGAGCCATGATCCGCCAGAGAAGAGCATTCCGTTGTGCACTCTGCGAAGCTTCCCGAACAAGATCGACCACACCATCGCGTGGGCCAAGAACTTGTTCCAGGGATACTTTACAGACGCGGTGGAGAATGTCAACCTCTACTTGTCACAACCCAATTTTGTCGAGAGCACGCTCAAACAGGCAGGAGACCAAAAGGGTGTGCTAGAAACCATCTATTCATATCTTGTCAGCGAGCGTCCCCTTACATTTGAACAGTGTATTGAGTGGGGCCGTCTGGAGTTCGAACGCAAGTTCAACAATGACATTCAGCAACTTTTGTACAACTTCCCGAAGGACGCCGTGACGTCGACCGGTACTCCGTTTTGGAGTGGCCCAAAACGCGCGCCGACTCCTTTGATCTTTGATCCAAGTAACGAAGACCACTTTAACTTCGTTGTTGCAGCTGCCAATTTGCGAGCGTTCAACTACGGTCTCAAGGGCGAAGTTTCGGAAGATACTTACTACAAAGTCCTCGAGAACTTCAAGGTCCCAGAATTTACACCTCTAACCAATGTCCATATCCAGGCAAATGATTCGGATCCAGATCCAGCGGA
>JAJLWU010000697.1:0-18808 GCA_030570855.1 Tardiomyces digboiensis | reverse complement strand
ATGAGCTCACTTGCTCTGTCATTACCTATCGTCCTCAGTGCTTGTCGCAACTCGAGAATCTCGCCGGGGCTATCTTTTAATCGGATTTCAAATATTGTTATGATGCTTTGCTCATCCAGCGTTCTCTCAGCGCCAATTAAAGCGTACGAAGCATCAACTCCCATATCAGGCACCGTACCAAATGTCAATGACTCATAGTAATTGAGAAGCTCAAAGCTCTGTCTGTCTTTGGCAACTGTAAGGAGAGCAAGCTTGGCGGATTCAGCACTCTCGGGCTCGTCAGTGACTTTGACATCAAACGATACGCGCACACCTTCATCGGTATTCTGGGGGCTGCTTCCGAGAAATCTGAGGGCATGCTGGACGTCCATGTTGTACATATCCAGAAACGATCTCAAGGGTGCGTTCTGACTAGCATCTGCAACCAACTGGAGGGATTTTGTTAATTCAGATTTGCGAGCCGGCTGCTCTTCTACCATCTTCTTAAATCGCTCTATAGCCATCGCTGTCGTTAGACTTGCAAAAACAGAACCACAAAATGTTAACATACCACTTGCGACTTCATCCAAATGTCGCTGTCCGCTGGGATCTAGTCCAAACAGTTCGTACGCCTGAGCAACGTCGTCGTATGTCACCGCTCCCAGGCTCATAAGCTCCATGACCTGGATCTGCAACTGTTCACTCTCACGCATTTGCGAAATGCCCTTGAGTGCCTCAAAGTAGTGGAATGAGTTTGACGGGTCATTACTAACCTGTGTCTCGTAGCGGGACGCAATCAGCTCATCTGCAAAGTTCTCGACGGCACCTAGCGCGACGTAATATCCATATTGCCGGGGCAAAAGGGCACGGTTATCAACAAGACAAGTTGCGTACTGCGCTGCAGACAGGAACGTCTTCATGAGACTCAGAGCAGAATTAAGAGAATTCTGAAACGGCTTGGGGTGTATTCCTTCCTGAGCGCGAATCGCTAGATCCGCCGCCTCCAATAACATGCGGCTATACTTTGCTCGCAACTCAGCAACCCGTATGTTTGAGAAATCGTGGAGATCTGGCGGAACATAAGAGGTTTCCGTTTCGTCGAGGGTAAACTCGAGCTTTTTTAGTATGGCAGGATTTACTCGCATGTTAAGTGTAGGATTCATAACCCCGATAGATTTCCGCTCGTCGGACGCCAAGGGATCTCGAATAATGCGGAACAAGGTTTGAAAACACAGAGCTTGAGTAGGAAGCTGAGCAGTCGGTTTGAGATCGCGGTGGCGCTCGAACCGTTCCTGGATCTTGTCCGGGGAAAACTCGGCAAGATCGGCTTCGGTGAACTCTGGGGGCCTTATCTTCACCGTGAGTTTCGCTCCTGACAGGGTACAGACATATGTGTACACCTCTATGTGGCCCTCAGGGGTGGTTTTCTCGCAGGAATCGGTCCTGGCATCCTCCAAGAAGTGGAAATCGTACATCAGACCTGGTGCCAAAGGATACCCCTTGTCCAACCCAAGTTCTAAATGATAGCGTTTCCCCATAAATATAGCAGTAAGCACTTCCTTAGTACCATCTATACTAGATGCGATATACGGTACGGGCGATTCTCGCAAAATTCCCAGGTTGTTCACGGGACGGACGCTTGCCACTCTCGCAGCTTCCACTGGCGGCAGCGCCAGGTGCCGAGACGCCGGCACAAAGCGTAACAAATCCTCTATTAATCTGGGTGCCGTCCTACCACTCCTCTGTACGGCATCATTTCCGCTTATATTCATTCCCCAAGTTGCAATTGCCTGTCTCTGCAAGGCTCGAACGTCAACGCTACTCACAGCCACTAGTGGATCAGCCGTACTCATCTTTGTATGCACGTTTGCTGCATACAGTTGGCCCAGTCTTCGACAACAATCATTGAAACCCTTGCCGCAATCAGCTAAGCTTTCTTCAAACTGTTGAATGAATGTAACTAGACACACAAATGACCGAGTCTCAAATCGATGCCGACAATTTGTCGCTGCCCACTGCGGCCAGTACGGCCGCGGATGTCGGAGGTTTGGGAGAATCTAATGGATTTTTTAAGGATATAATTGAATCCAACCCGTACTTTGCCGCCGGTGGTGGATTGATGGCCCTTGGCGCTGGACTTGCAATTGTTCGCCAGGGCGCAATTCGACTCAGCAGTCTGATGTACCGTCAACTACTTGTTGATTTGGAGATTGCTTCAAAGGACAAGAGTTACACTTGGTTTCTCGAATGGATGTCCCAATATCCTGGCCGGCGGAGCCATCATTTAGCGGTACAGACCCACGTTAAGCAGCACGACAATGGCAGCATAACTACCAAGTTCGAACTTATTCCGGGACCTGGAAGGCACTTGATCAAGTACAAAGGATGTTATATGCTGGTGAAAAGAGAGCGTTCTGGAAGGCTTATGGATCTCACTTCTGGAACGCCATTTGAAACTATTACTCTCACGACTTTGTACCGAGATCGAGCAGTGTTTTCAGAGCTACTTTCAGAGGCACATTCAAGAGCTCAGCTACAGCAAGAGGGAAAGACGGTTGTTTACACAAGTTATGGCCCGGAATGGCGTCCGTTTGGCCAGCCCAGAAGAAAACGATCTATCGAGTCGGTCATTTTGGCCGAAGGTCTGAGAGAGGAAATATTAGGAGACATTAGAGACTTTCTATCAACCGCCCAATGGTATTATGATCGAGGAATTCCATATCGCCGTGGTTATCTTCTCTATGGCCCTCCAGGGAGCGGCAAATCCAGCTTAATTCAAGCACTGGCCGGAGAGCTTGACTACAACATCTGCATGCTAAATCTTTCCGAGGCCACACTTACGGATGACCGCCTCAACCATCTAATGAATCACATTCCAGAGCGTAGTATTTTGCTTCTCGAAGACATTGACTCCGCTTTCAACGAGCGCCGTCAGACTGATGACCAAGGCTACCGTTCGGGTGTTACATTTTCTGGCCTCCTTAACGCCCTTGATGGTGTTGCCTCGGCAGACGAACGACTAATATTTATGACAACAAACCACCCGGAGAGACTAGACCCGGCTCTCATTCGCCCGGGCCGAGTGGACGTCAAACTCTGTATTGACAATGCCACCGAGTATCAGGTTCGTGAAATGTTCCTTCGTTTCTACCCTGGTGAGGAGGACCACTGCGAGCGTTTTATCGATGCGATCAAAGCACTTGGCACCACCGTCAGTACCGCACAGTTACAAGGACTCTTTGTATATAACAAGAATAGACCTGAGGGAGCTATTGAAATGGCTCCCCTTCTCAGGGGTCCATAGGCCATTGTATATAGGAATTTAATGGAGTTGGCCGATTCTCCAACCAAATAATGCATTTTGAAAGCATAAATGCGAATAATCTGCAACCTAATAAAAGGCGGTTGGCCGTCGACTTCTACGCGTTCACTACGCGACAATGTCGCCAGTATGACCAACCCCGATATGCCTGATATTAAGAAGAGAGCAGAAAAGTTTTACCATCCGTATTCTCCTTATGGAATACAGCTCGAGTTTATGACATCCCTGTACGAGACTCTCGAGAACTATAAAGTTGGGATATTCGAGTCTCCGACAGGAACTGTAAGTAGTCCTAGCTTTTAAAAAGTGGCGTGAAAAACTAAACGTAGGGAAAGACATTGTCTCTTATATGTGCGTCGATGACGTGGCTCAGAGATCACAAGCGGAAGATTCTTTATGATGGAATGGATGAGTCGTGCAAAGACGAGCCGGATTGGATCAAAAGGCAAGTTCGTGAGACAAAACTCAAAGAGGCAGAAGATAGATTACATGAGTTTGAGGCAAGAGCCGAGCAGATACGAAAAATTGAGTCTACTGAGCGACTACAAAGAAGTAGAGTGGAGAAGCGAATAAAGACACACGCAGATGTCAAAAAGACACCTGACTATGTGGAATTCCTGCTAGCAGATTATACAAGCGATAGCGAACGGTGCTATGACGCCAAGACAGGTGTTAGCACTGATGTCCAACGGTTACTTAACCAACTCTCAGAAGAGTCAGCTGGAGTCAGCACTGAGGATGAAAAGGTCAAGATTTTTTTCGCCTCACGTACTCATTCTCAACTAAGCCAATTTGTTTCCCAGCTTAGACTCACAGGTTTTCCGTCTTATGTTGATGCACAAGTGGAGCAATCCACAAAGCATGTTGCACTGGGTTCTCGAAAGCAGTTGTGCATAAACCCGACCGTTGAGAATATGTCGACAACACAAGCCATCAATGATGCGTGCGTCGACCTACAAAGATCAAGTGGCCAAGGGTGCGAATTCCTGAAGTCTGAAAGGAATCCCGTCCATAGACCTGCTCTAAATCGGTTCAAGGAGTCAGTTGTTTCTGAAATTCGAGATATTGAAGATTTAGCAGATCTTGGTCGCCAACAAAGCATATGTCCATATTATGCATTGAGAGCAACTGTCCCGCAAGCCGAGATTATTACGCTTCCGTACCAGTTGATAGTCCAGAGAGAGTCCCGGGACGCGCTTGGTTTTGACCTGCGTGGCTCTATTGTGATTATCGATGAAGCTCATAACCTCCTCGACACTATTTCGTCCATTCATTCTAGTCATGTTTCGGCTTCCGATGTTACCGTAAGTCTGTGTATGGCAACGGTTTAGCATTGCAGAGCAGAGCACCCTCTGAGAAACCTTTCTACTCATTCTAACTCTAGGCGGCTGTGGAAGGATTATCGACTTATTTTGAAAAGTTCTCTAAGCGCTTGAACCCTGGGAATAGGATTTATATTCAACAATTACTGTCATCTCTGAATGCACTCGAAGCATTTTTAGGAGCAGCAAAGGCAAAGGTAGCAAAGGCAACTGCTCCTGGAACGGCGGTTAACCAAAACGCCATTTTTGATGGGACTTCTGCCGATGTGGTGAATTTTCACAAGCTAAGACGCTACGTCGACGAATCTAAGCTCGCATTCAAAGTTGACACTTATCTTGAAAAGAGCGCAGAGGCAGAAGCGTTGGAAGATTCTTGCAGGTCAAACTCCAATAATAGTAGTACAACAACTGTTCCCAACAGGTCGTCTCGCAATGTACTGGGAAAAGTCATTTCATTTTTGGTGGCGATAACAAACCCAAGTAATGAAGGCAAGCTAGTATTCGGCCGCTCGCCGTCAATGGAGCTCCAGCTGGAATATATCCTCCTTGATCCCAGCCATGCATTTAGGGACGTTGTCGAACAGGCGCGGTGTGTAGTATTGGCCGGGGGTACTATGCAGCCAGTCAGCGATTACACCACTTACTTATTTCCTTATCTTGACAAAACAAATATCAAGTTGTTTTCCGCAGGACACGTTATCTCCGATGAAAATGTCAAATTACTCCGCATAGCCGCGGGCCCCACAAACCAAAGATTTCTCTTTACCTTCGGTAACCGCGAGAACCGTTCTATGGCAGAGGATCTTGGACGTACACTAATCAATATTGCACGCCACACTCCGCAGGGGCTCGTTATATTTTTTCCGAGTTATCAGTTGCTCAATAAGTTTAGCGCAACCTGGCGGAGTAGCGGATTATGGGATGATCTAAACTCATCCAAGGAAATATTTCAAGAACCAAAGTCTGCAAGTGATGTTGACCAGGTTCTCACGGCATATTCCAAGAGGATCGCAGAGGTACCGACTGGTGCTACACTTTTGTCTGTCGTTGGAGGGAAAATGTCCGAAGGAATCAATTTTAGCGACGGGCTTGCTCGCAGCGTCGTCATGATTGGCCTGCCGTTTCCCAATCTATTCTCTGCGGAGATGATTGCAAAGCGACAATATGTTGAGCAGTCAGTACTCACGGGTGGTGGTTCCCAAAGTGATGCGACCGAGGCGGCCCGTGAGTATTACGAAAACGTTTGTATGCGGGCAGTTAACCAGAGCATTGGCCGTGCCATTCGTCACGCAAATGATTATGCATCTATCGTGCTTATTGACGAGAGGTATCAATCTGACCGCATTTGCAACAAACTGCCAATGTGGCTTGGCACCTCAATTATACCCCGGATGCTTTGCGGTGGTTCTGATATGACTCAAGAGCTCGACAACTTCTTTTTAGCGAAACCGTAACTAGCTTCGATGGCAATGAAAATTACATGTATTATGGTTAGTACGTTGCATTACATATTCAAACCGTCAATCAATATCGTCCGTCCGCACATCGCTTCACACACCGAGACCCCACAATGGAGCCTCCTCAGGAGTCACTGCGGAAGCACCGGCAAACAATTGTTGCCGACACGACTGTGAGGCCAAAAAAGAGCTCTTATGCAAATCTTCAAAATGTGGCCGCCAAGGATAAGCAACTTATCGGAGACCTCGTGAAGCGCCGCTTCAGCTCGCGAGTCCAAGGAGACCTGCTTACAGCGCCCGAAGACATCCCCGCCCTCCCATCGATACCTGATGAGTTTGAAGAAGACATTGGACGTGTACGGAGCCGTCCACAAGTTGACCAATCCGCTGATGGTGGTCGGCGCGGCAGTGAGAACGTCCCCCAGCGTACGACGCCGCCAGGAACACGTACCAGCGCTGGATTTGACGTAGAATCTGCATTTGACGATGTGATTTGGAAGAGCCCGAATTTTGATGGCCGCAAATACGTCAGTGAGAAATTGCATAGCGCTACCGAGGAACAAATAAGTGAGTTCGGAAAACGACTAACTGAACAACAAGAGAAGTTGGCTGCCAGGAAGAAGGCAGCAATGTATAGCAACTACAGAGCGTTTTTAACAGTTGGATCGCAAATTGGAAGTTTAAATGTTGAGATGGAAAACTTGCGCAAGCTGCTGACTGATTTCCATCATGCAACATCAGCTATGCGGAACGACGCCCATACACATCTTGCCTCGGTAGAGCCCGGTTACAACAGCGGAATGGCTCTTAGTAGATCTGTGAGCTCGCTTAATTCCGCCACAGGAGGTTCCAGAGTTCCCTCTGGTGGGAGAGGAAACCGAAATTCCGTGCTGATGCTCGAGGGTATGTGGGCTCAAGAACTCAATAGTTTATTTAGGCACGTGGAGGGAGCGCAAAAGTACTTGCCTGCCAAGCCAGGTCGTCACTTGATTAAGGAAAGTGGGCGCTGGTATCAACTGAACACGGCCACGTGGAAGCCGGTACAGCCAGTACATATGTTTCTGCTCAATGATCACTTGTTGGTTGCAACAAAGAAGAGACGAGAGAAAACAGCAGTTGGTAGCAGTCCAAATTCTCGCGGGCTCGTTGCTGACCAATGCTGGCCGTTGGCAGATATCAGCCTTATCGACCTAACAAATCGTGCTAAGAACACCCTTTGCGTCAACTACGGGAACTACAATTTCGTCTATCAATCAGAGAGGCAAGAGGCACATGCTGCACTCATAGAAAACTTTAGGAAAGCGCGCGAAGAGCTCTCTCGACAGCGTGAACGCCCACTTTCACAAACGTTCAATACCGTGGGCAGTCGAGGTCATTCGCGCCAACCATCCAGGGATTCACCGAGCATATCTCGGGGTCAGTCTCGCCAGGCATCTGTCGATTTGCTTGGAAAGGCTCAGGTCATCCGTGAGGTTGAGCAGGTCATTAGTGAAGTTGACTTGAGGGTAGCATACAGGCAGTTTGCAGAGGTGGTGGACCTGATTGTTGATAAATCGCGCCAGGGTGCTCCCCCACTTCTTATCGAAAAGCTTAATGAGCGTCGTGCTGATCTCAAAACGAAGCTGCTACTTGAACTATCTCAGGACTACCTGTCGAGGGTCGAGATAGAAGGGATTATTAAGTTACTGATACGCCTTGACCACTCAGATGCAGCGCGGCACACATTTTTAAGGCAGAGAGCAACACAGTTGCAACGTGCCATTAAGCAAGTCGAGTTCCAGGGAGACATCCCATCGTATATTGCGCAGATTGCAATTATCTGCTTTCAAATGATTGTATCAACCGTCGAGATCTTTATTTCGTGCTTTGAAGGTGCAGATGCATCTTCGTTCGTTGTCGATTGGGCCAGAAAGGAGGTCGATGCATATGCCGTCATTTTCGCTCGGCAATTGTACAAAGTGAACCGCGACTCGGATACCTATCGAGAGTGTGTTACGATAACCCAACGGGAAAGTGCTCGTTTGAAAATGGTCGATCTAGATCTGACATTTTTACTCAGCTATGTGCTTTTTGATGATTCATCATCAGTGTAATCTGTTCTATCCGTTAGAACACTGAGAGATGTGCTCACTGTGCTAGTTATGCATTGCTTCCAATAGCCCCGCGTAGGACGCGCTTTTCGGCGCGTATTACGTAATCAACTCACAACCTGAACCGTAGTTAGACCTCCATCGCCATTTTAACAGCATTGATACAATTCCTGCGCGTTGGCCATGCCGGGTCCTGGAAAGGGCGACTATGTTCGCCACATTTGGAGTAATCAGGAAAGGCAACAGATTATAGAAAAGCTAAACCGGCAACTTGGCCCCGAATACATTAGCTATCGTCAAGCAGCAGGAAGCCTCAGGGTGGCGTATTTGGAAGGATGGAAAGTCGTACAGCTCGCAAATGATGTATTTGGGTTCAATGGATGGAATAGTGAGATCAAGGATATCACTGTGGATTACTGCGATGAAGTTCACGGCAGATATAATGTTGGGCTCTCGTGCATTGTACGAGTAGTTCTTCAGGATGGGACGTACCACGAGGATATTGGCTACGGTCATGTAGAAAATGCTCGATCCAAGTGCCAGGCGTATGAAAAATGCAAGAAAGAAGCTACAACTGATGGGTTGAAGCGGGCCCTGCGTCTGTTTGGAAATGCCTTGGGAAACTGTTTATATGATCAACAGTACGCGAAAAACGTAAGCAAAATGAAGACCGAAAAGCCGAAGTTCGATCCGACCAAACTGTTGAGGAGGCCAGAGTTTTCAGAGGACCCAGCAGAGGTGCACCACAAACGAATTGGAGGAGAAGCTCAATTACCGACAACGGTAAGCGCGCCTCCAGTAAGGGTTGTAGTGGAGGGTGATGCGAATGGGTTTGATGATCTTATGAGCGATGAACTGGATGAGTTTGAAATCGACTTTATTGACGGACTACCGCGCCATATAGAGACCCCAGTAGAACTCAACGATGAGACTAGTGGGAATGGCGCCTCCAATCCCAAAGCGACACCTGGCAAGCCGCTGGCTGCTGGGTCTGGGCCCGCTGGGTTTGTCAGTGCGCGAGCAGCAGAGGCTATTCAATCCAACTCGCCATTGCCTAGCGGGTCACAGTTTGATCCCACGTTTCAGAGCCCAATTGCTAAGAATATTCCCCAAGACAAGTCGCGGCCCATCAAGCGCAGTCAGCTGAGCACTCCGCGTGTCGGCGCGCCCCCAATTTTGCGCTACACTACGCCACTACAAGACAAAGGTGCAAATGCTGTCAACACCGCGAGTAGGAGACCAGGGGACGGCGACGATGCAGATTTAGCCAAGAGGCAGAAAGTCGAAGCATAGCTTGTAGCTGCTGGGTATTTATTGTTCGCTCCTTACTGTGGTGCCTGAAGCTCGCACCAACTTACGATAGCCTTGAGTAATGTGAAACGAAATTTTTAAACTAGTGTCATTATTGTCGTCAGACTTTATGCCACGCTAGGCTAATAGTCAAGAATTCGTCTTTTCGGGAAGCTCGGCACAGTAGGAATCGGCTTGTGCGGCAAGTGATATACGTTGCCATCGTCGTCGTATCTCTGAAGATCGGCGGGAGACAATGTAAACACTTCCACGACAACTTTGCTTACGTCTGAAAGGACGTCGGTATAGTTTGATTGAATTTGGTGGGCGTGTTCAAGCATATTCTGCCGAATAAGGCCATCAATGAGACGACTTGCTTCCGGAATTGTTTCTTCAAGGCGTTCTATAAGGCGACCCTGGGAATTGATCAGATACTCCTCTTCATATATACTACCCTTTTTACCCCGAGCTCGTTTTCGTTCTTCACGGCGACGGTTCTTGGCAGTTCGTCGCGAAGCACCCGTCTTTGCAGTCTCGCCAGTTTTGCCAGTATACCGAGTTAGAAATGAAGGGGCAGTAGAAAGCTCTGATGGGGCCAAAGATATATTATCCGGAGCCTCGGAGTCTTCCGGTCCTCCAAAAAACGCATGCGGATCTTCTGCTTTGGCTTTACGCAGTTCGCGAAGACGGTTGACCTGCGACTTGACTTGACCCTTGCAGTCGGCCAGTAGTTCTAGAATTATTGCAAAGCTTTCAGTCAGACCTGGTTGAACAACAGACGCGATTAGCTCTGGCTTTCCCTGTTGCGCAATCACCCGGAGTGCTTCATCGAAGTAGTTGCCCTTGGTATAGAGCCTCACTGCTTCAGTGGCATCATTAAGATACTGCAAGTAGATAGTAGCAGCGTCAATGTATTGGTGCCTCTCAGTCATAGTCTCTGCCATAGACCGAGCGATCTCAGCTTCGGTGGTCTTAAATTCCGGTCGCTGAGCAATTGCAAGCACCGGCCGCCAGTCTCCCGCTTTCTTGTACGCTTCCAGCGCGTTTGCATAATCCTTGAGCGATTCAAATGCCAATCCGGCCTCGGTGAACTCCGATACACCCAGCAAGTAGTGAGCAAACTCAGAAAGTATAATTGAATGCTCTTTCTCTTTTCGCCTGAATATCTTCAGTGCTTCTTCGTAGAGGGTATGCTGGCCAACGTACAGAATAAGCTCTTCCCAAGCGTTTTCTCCCATAGCTGCAAGATGGCCAAGAGCACGATTGTAGAATTTGAGATAATCATCGATAAGAAATTTTCGTCGAGTCTCCTCTTGCTCTTGGAGATTACGCAGAAATGGCAAGTACTCCTTGGGGTCTTTCTGAGATCGCTGAGCGACAAGGAGTGCTACCTCAAGGTCATATAACTCAAGGGCTGAGCGGTACAGAAGCTCCACATCCTGTAGATAACAGAGGTGTTCAACAGACGTATCGGCTAGCTTCGCGTTTTGCTGGCGAGTTTTTGAGATTATTGTCAAGGCAGAGAGTAAATCCGGAGGATTCTTGCAGGCGTATGCAGTAAGGACGCTCTGCATGTATTTGTCCTTCAAGTCTGGAGAAAGCAAAACTGATAAGATACCATCACAAATCTTATTAACTTTCGATTCGGAAGATTGAGCGTCTGGAGTATCCTCCTTCTTGGAGTTACTCTCGATGGTAGAGCGATACATTGTTTGCGATACATCCTCCTCCTTCAAACCCGACAGAAACAAGTCAATATTCTCTGGAGTGTTGAGCTGTTTGACAAAAATGTCCAAGTTCGCAAAGAACTGGTCTGGATCGTAGTCATGAAGAAGGTTCATGTCGACCCGGTGCATGCGGCATGCCATGAAAGCCCAGTCGTATTGTAGTTGGCGAATCGAGTTACGTACTTCTGTCAGAGCCATAATACGCGGATGGATGGTTTCAAGATTGCCACGAGGTGCCTGAAGAACCACTGCCGTTTTCGAGGGAATGGCGGATATAATAATTGAGCCTCGTTCGATGGCTCGAGTTCGCTCGTCGTTTTCCATGTCGTCATCGGCAACTACTAGCTTTTCAACGTCGGCAGTTAAATGACAAAACTTGAGAAAATTCTGAGCAGTTGTGAATATTAAAAGGTTCTCTGTAACTGCCATTGATGTGACAGACGAGGATAGGACACGTGAGTTTGCATATAATGTGCCGTTTTCAGATAACCCAAAGACAACCGGGGATAAAGCCTCGCTTTGATTGGCCGGCACTGGAAGCCAAACATCGAACTGAATGCACCTTTTCGGGAGAGCATGCAGCTGATCTATCATCTTCAAGGTTGGAGGATGTAAAGAGTATACCTTTCCATCAACAGTTTGATAAACAAACGTGCCAAAGTCAGAGCGTGGTTTCAGCAGCATCGCATCAGGTGAGACGTTATGGACCTCTGAAACACTGTACTCGAGATCTGAATCCAGTTCTAGAATGATGACGCAAGAGCCGACAACTTCGTCGACTACAACAGCGATTAAGTTATCGATGTATGCAATTTGCTTGGGAACAGTGTCGTCTGGAAGTACAGAGCTCAATAAAATCTCTTTAGCAATTTGTGGTCCTCGAGATTTGGTAGCAAGTTCTGAATTCCACTGCGCTATGCAGATCCTAGTAGCGGTCAGGACAGCAAATTGATCGTTTGAGTTGTGAACTCCCACGTGTACTGGAACCTCCCCATTTGGTATATCAAACTCTCTAAAGGCCATTGGCGGAGGAACATTAGAAATCTTGAGCGGCGTCAACTTCAAAGTTGAACCATCTGTAACAACAATGGTACCAAGATCCAGGGGCGAATATGTGGGCCCACCGTAAAGGCTCCAAATAAACGTGTGGCTCTCGAGCTTGTACTGGCCAGTATTCTCCGAGTAGCAAGCAAGCAAAGTTAGTGGTTTCTCCGGGTGCCACTTCATCCACAGGGGTTTTGCCTTGGTGGATCGAGGTATCACGACCTGCTTCAAATACCAGTGATAGTTCTTGCTTGTCCAAAGCTGGATCCGGTCATCAGCATGCACAGCCAACACATCTGAATCAATATTCCAAGCAACTTCGTGGACTTTTAACTCAGCTGGTAGTCGAAGAGAGAATTCGTTGCGTCGTAGCCCATTCCGTTCAAAGAACACTATATCTGGGCCAGCGTTCAAGCGTTCTTCTGTGCCACTCTTGCGCTGAACCGACGCAATCAGGTTGCCATACGGCCTCCAAGATAGCTGGTGCTCCAATGTATTCACCGGCTCAGACACACTTTCAAGCGTTCCTTCGCGCGAGTATACTCTGAGGGTACGACGGTGGGCAGTGTCGGACAATCTGTCAGTCGAGTTGGTCACGACAAACTCTCCATCACCACGCCAGGATATGGAGACATTGTCTGTCCTGTCAAAGTCTGAGAGATGACCATCATCTACTTTCTCTGGAACTGTTGGGTCTCGAAGGGCTTTCGCTCCTTTGCCTTGGAATTGCGTGTCTTTCTTTCCCCACCCCACAGACACGTGCTTGGACAGTTTAAGGTCCGCCTCACTTCTATTAGACTCGGATATAACATCAAATGATCTGCTAAGCAGTACGATGCCATCGCGAGTTGCAATGGCAAGAATAGCCTCGTCTGGACTCCATTCCGCTGCCATAACCTCGGTCTCCATACTACCTACAATCTCAACTGCTGCGCTATCTTGGTCGTCAGACTCTTGGGCTCTTACAATGTCTCCATTTCGAAAGACTAGGATTGAGTATTCACCATCGGCAAAGTACTTAAAGCTTGCTACCCCACAATTGCCTTGCTCTTCGTCTGGCAGATCCCACGCCGCAACATTACTGACATGACCTGTTTTCTAGAGTTAGCATTCTCAATTGCATTCTCCATTTGTCCAATATCAAAAGAATTGCATTGACTACAAATTGATTGTGAGAAAGCAAGTCACATACAGATATGCGCTGGATCTCCAGCGACGGTACTTCTTCAGATGGTCCAAATAAGCAAAGTATCGAGTCCCCCACCGGATCGAAAACTGCCGTCGACAGCGGTAGGTCTGGGAACTCCAAAGATCCAACTTCCACAAGGCCCCTATGTGCAACACTCAGGTTCCTCATGGCTCGTTTGAGATTGAAACCATTCCATGAATGAAGCGTCGAACAAAATCTTTGAACCTTACCCCCAGTTATGCACCCAGCCGCGTGCATGACATCAGGATCTACTTGAGCATCAGAGTCGAGCGAGCTGTCAACAAGTGTTCTGGTAGTCACAAAAGGTTCCTGAGGAATGAAGTGAGTTTTCTTTTATGTAACTTCTTGCATCATTCTCGTACCTAGTATTGTTGGCCAAATCGGCATTGTTTTGGACTCAAGTCACCAAAATTCAGCATTTCGGTGTGCTTTCTGAGTGCCACTACCATGTATGGCGAGACGCTAACAGCAGCCCAATTGATCGTATTCTCGAAAGAAGTGGGCCCTTTAGCTACGATGAATTTGTGCCTGGCCCGCATGTTCGTGAGTTTCTCAGCTCCGTCAAGGTACTGTAAGTTGCATGTCTCCACGATGTGAAATCACGGCTATCTAACACCATAGCGTTATCGGTGCGGGGGGTCTAGGCTGCGAAATACTCAAGGACCTCGCATTGAGTGGTTTTAAAGATATCCATGTGATTGACATGGACACAATTGACATATCAAATCTAAACCGCCAATTTCTATTCCGTGAAAGCGATATTGGTAAACCCAAGGCCGCTGTAGCAGCCAATTTTATTATGAAGAGAGTCCAGGGAGTGAAAGTTACGCCGTACTTCGGAAAGATACAAGACAAGGATGCTGACTACTACATGCAATTTGGAATCGTTGTATGCGGGCTCGATAGTGTCGAGGCAAGAAGATGGATTAACTCCACGCTTGTTGACTTGGTTGACCCCTCCAATGCGGAGAGTTTGAAGCCTCTAATTGATGGAGGCACTGAAGGGTTCAAGGGTCAAGCTCGTGTGATCCTCCCTACAATCACGTCTTGTTACGAATGCTCATTGGACATGCTAGGGAAACAGCAGACATTCCCCATATGCACAATTGCAAATACACCGCGCCTTCCAGAGCACTGCATAGAGTGGGCGAGTGAGCTTGAATGGCCCAAAAAGTTCCCGGATACCAAATTAGACACTGATAACCCGGACCATGTTCAGTGGGTTTTTGAAACGGCGCGAGCCCGTGCGGATGAGTTTCGAATAACTGGAATCACTTATCAACTTGCCCAGGGCGTTATCAAGCGAATCATTCCAGCAATTGCATCCACCAATGCTATAATTGCCGCTTCGTGCTGCAACGAGGCATTTAAAATTGCCACTTCGGCAAACCCGTATCTCTCAAATTATATGATGTACTCGGGTAACGACTCAGTGTATACGTACACGTTCGAGCACATGAAGAAAGACGATTGCCCTGTATGTGGCAATCTCGCGACGGATCTAAAGGTCAAGCCGACACAGACCCTTTACGATTTCATTGAGTGGCTAAAGGATCGGCCAGATGCCAGCGCTAAGCGGCCGTCACTAAGTACTGGGAGTGCAGCTCTGTATCTCCAGAGTCCGCCGCAACTGGAAGAGCAAACGCGGCCAAATCTAGAGAAACCGCTAGCGGACTTGGTGAGTGAAGGGGATGAGCTGGTAATTACGGACCCGGCTCTACCATTCAGTTTGAGATACAACATATACTTTTCGGAATAACTGGACAACCACCAGTCTTGTAGAAACTCACGAGCTAGCTTTCCTATGGTTCAGTGCTGTAATGTAAAAAGGATGCTATGTGCCTATTTTCATAGCAGATTCTATCATCTTCGTGCCATTAATGATGCCAGTTGTAGCAATAATCAGATTCGTAGTCTCGCTGTGATCCGAAATAAAGCGCAAAGCCGCAATTTCAGCGTAAGTAATACCTCCCACAAAGAAAACCATCGTGGTTGTTTTATCATGGCCAGGAGAGTTGCGCACCAAGATTTTGCGGAGTTTGTCTTCCCTACCATGGGACTCACTGCGCTGCTGCTCATCTATTGCAGCACCACTGATCAATTTCAGAATATCCTCGGCACCCTTCCACCCAGGAGACGCAAGTAACGTAGACGTTGTGACTGCCGACTGACCCAGGCGCCTCGGTCGCAGAATGGATCTCTTGTCAACTACACACTGTATTAAGCGAACGCTAAGTGGCGCGTAGCCTGAGTACGTGAATGTGATGTCCTTGGGGGTTTCCTCTTCACCAGAATCGTCGTCAACAACAAGCGAAAGCTGCTTACGCAATTGAGGTAGGTTTTTCACGATCCCGCTCCTTCGTGAAAATAGCAGCCCGGCATCCTCGAGTTTTTTCAACGTAAGCAGATGTTGGTGGCCATATGTTTGAAGGAGATCTTTCTTGATATTGCTCAAGTCACGCTCCTTTATGCCCCCTTTGCAAATGCACTCAATAGCAAGAAGTCGAACTACTGTAGTAAACGAGGTTCCCCGGTTAATCAACTCCTGGATCATTGTGCGTATAACGCTTGTATCCAAAGTCTCTGCCACAAGGTTTTGCTGAATTTCCAGGACTTTATTGAACTCTTCCTGCCGGACCTTTTTCATGAGATCATCTGCAAGGCGAGTATGAAAACCTAGACTCATATGGACCTGCTGTAACCCACCGAGCTTTTGCACAAACTGAGAGATTTTGGTGACTGTGTCGGCCTGGAAACGCTCGTCGTAGTCACTCTTGAGCTGCCTAGCGACAGTGGCGAGCTTACGACCCACAACAGCAAAGTTGACATCCTGCAACTGCTTGTATAGTGGGTCCGCACTTGCACTTAAAGAAACGTTTTTAGTTTCCGTCGCCTCCGCTGGACGCGACGATTGCGACCCTTGTCTCTTTGGTGGGTCCACAATTTCTGCCGGGAGCTCGACACTTCCAGATTCTGAAATTCCGTAGTACTCGTCTATAAGGCCCTCGTATGTCAGTTGAGTCAGAAGAGGTGTGAGGAAGTCTGTGGCTCGGTCAATGATGACAAGATTATCAATAGCCGTACCAACAAAAACGTTCCCGTATTTCGATTCAAAGAGCATCTTATCATTCGAATCCTTTGGTGTAGAGTCTCCTTCGGGGTTGGAGCTTCCCAAGAACTTGGCCCTGAGAGAGTCTAGTCCACCTTCCGTAGCTGCCGCCAAAGTAGCCCTTTTTTGCTTACGCTTGTGGAGTATCAAGTCTGCAAGCAGCTTTGCATGGTCGCCCTTGCCGATTATGCGGCCAAAGGGGCCGGATGTGTTTTGAATATCTTGCAGTGCGTCAGCAGCGATCTTGACTGCACTTGGTACGCCATTGAGATACGTCTCTGAGAATCCACCGTCAATTAAGTTAAGAGACAGCACATCTGGAGCCAATGGCACAAAGTATACCTTCCATGAATGGAGTACAACGTCGCCAAGTACACCCTTCTCCTGCAGTATTTCCCCACATGCATTTGTTCTTTCTGGTGTGATAATTACATGCACATCCTTTCCGCCGGCCTTTTTGACCTGGTCGGCAATCAGTCCTATCTGCGTAGGTTCCGCCGTGGTAATAAATACAATCGCTTCGTCGGATTGAGGATTAATGGACCGCTCTATTGCATCCGATTGTAGCCAGAAGATATGAGTTACCCCATGGTCCTTCAATGTTGAGAATGGGACCGTCAAAGATACTGTAGCTACAAGGCTTTTGTCTATAACCAGCTCCTTGTCTTGTCCAATCTGATGTTAGGCACAGCTCGATCAAGAGCCGGTTAGTTGACTTCAATTCAAAATGCTCACCTCATCAAGGATGCTCAACAGCGACGACCGCGCATCATTCTTGAATGCATTGCTATCAATTGCTGCAGAATCCGTCATACATAGACACGTTCCGTAGTTTAAGATATGGACGAGGGATACCTTTATAGGTTCTAGCGGGGATGACGTTAATATGTGATCAGCTATGCAACAAGTGTTTTGCCCGAAGTTCACATCTGCTCTATCTGAACGTTTGAACAGCTACTACAAGCTATGCAAGGTAACGGACTGCTCAGAGGGTTTCTGCACTTCGTTGTGGTGTTTATATAACGGCCATCAGTAATACGACAAGATCCGTCCCGGCCACGCGCCTGGAAATGTTAAACAAGTGATTGATTAATGTGATATGCTAGTTGAAGTCGATAGCGCAGAAGAAGAGCTCAATTCTCGCTCTTGATCTTTGCGTAGTCGGCGTACCAGGCGTCACGCTTAGCAACCTGAGGCTTGTGAACCTTGTGCCAGTAGATGGTAGCACCAATGCCTCCCAGCACTGCAGTTAGTATGATTTTCTTCAACTGATCTGATGGAAACAAGCACCTCTAACAATGATATACACAGTCATGCGTATCGAGATGTCAGAGCTCATTCTCACAGCCGTTTGAACTCCTTCAACGCGAAGCCAGTTGGCCATCCAACATTTGGCGAGACATAGATGACCCCGACTAGTTGTAGTGGCCCGAAATATCCACAATTATAACATCTTTCATTCTGAGGGGTCTTCGTAAAAAGGCACCGTGTTGCCCTTTCAGTTTCAAATTCTGCTGCATATCATCGTAAACCCTGTCCTACAAACCAATTCGCCCATAAAACTCAAATGCAGCGCAAAATCTCATTAGCTCAAGAGGGTATCGAGAAAATGACATACCAAACGCTGAAGTTAGTATCCCATTAACAAACACTGAAAACTTTCGACAGGCAACGCCAGCCCAAGCACTTAACATACCCGTAGTGATATCAGTGATAATTCTGCGACGGAAAGTTCCTTGAATGCGTGGAACCGTCATTTCTATTGCGTATTCGACAAGTAACAATGTCTTCGATTCGAGGTTGACAAACGTCTGGGATAAAAGTGGTGCGTTGTTCCCAACCCACGTCTCAGCCAATCAACGCATACCACTTCTGCGTACAAGTCAGCACGAAACTTCAGTTGTAATTAGTATCAATCAACTTGACGTTTTGGACGTGTATTGCTTGGTATGTTTATTTGATATGATTGACCGCTCAAGTAGAGAGTACAAGGAGCCTAACAATAAGCTATAGCTCCGAGAGTATGCGACCTGTCGCGATGCAGGCAGCTGACACTTGTGAGACCACTTTCAGTCCAACAATAGAAGTGGTGTGGTTCTTCGGCAGCCAATGGGAGGCGGCGTAGATGTGAGAACGGTGAACCTCGACGGGAGAATTTCAGATGAGCGATCGTGCGACTTGGTCAATCAAAGAAGCTTGTTCACGAGCCAAAATCATACAGGAGCTATGCTGGCGCGGTCTGGAATTCGAACTGTGAC